>OX393554.1:51381193-51488693 GCA_947650365.1 Chamaelirium japonicum
ACACTAGATCGCGTGTTCAGGTGTTGATTTTTCGGGCACCGTCACAACGTTCCCAACCCGTCCATATCTTTGCAAATTGGGCAACCCGAACAACCCAAACGGGCAAGCACGGATTAGGCTTCCCGGGGCTCCACATGCAAAAGGGGCTAAAATGTATATAGGTCAGGCTGGACATGGGCAGACCCTTCAACCCACCCAAGTCCCAGACCTAGCTTGTTTATCACTGCCTAGCTGAAAGGAGACCAGCAAACAAGGAATGCAGCACTAGTTGCTGCCCTGATCCCACTGATAAGAGGTCACCACAAAGTGAGAAGCACTCAGAAACGTCGGAACGCCATGCGCGGCTGCGGTCTGTCACCATGATCTCGAACATTCGAGAAGTGGTGGCGTCAAATTCTGCGGCCATCAGTGCCACTACATACCCTGCTATCGTGACTTCAGCCCAAGTCAGTCCCCCCTCCCCCCCCCCCCCCCCCCCCCCCCCCCCACCCATCTATATATAGTCTCTCCTGAACCCGACCAACAACGCCGAGAGTTCGATTCTTACACCCCAAAACATGGATGGCAAAGCATTGCCAATGGCGGACGCCAACGCCGGGGGATCCGTCGTGATATCCGTCGCAGAGGACGAAACACCGGACATGCGAAAGCAGCTGTGGGGCTGCTGCTGCTCTATTAATCTCCTCGCAGTCGGAAGGGCGAGATGGCTGGTCCATGGCGTGAAGGTCGGGCTAGCACTGGTCTTGGTGTCGCTCCTCTACATGCTCGAGGCGGTTCATGACCGGCTCGGCGACAATGCCATGTGGGCAGTCATGACGGTGGTTGTTGTCTTCGAGTTCACGGCGGGTAAGTCCGTATCTACTATGGTCGAAGTGCAGGCGCTCTGATACCAATTATTGGCAAAGAAATAATGCTTCGATCAGTTCCTGCTAGCTCTGAATCAACCCAACTCTGATACCAATTATTGTAGAAACCATGAGAGCTGCACTTAGCAACAATCTCCAAACCAATTAACCATTTGGAGGTCACACCAATTGTTACATGGCTGTAGGTAAGTTGGTTCAAACCACATAAATTTTGGTATGATCTCTAGATGGTTGATTCTACATGCTCCTATGTTTTCCGGAACACAAGCATGGCTAAGCCTACTTCTAAAATCAGATAGGGCAACTAAAGATGGTGAATAAAAATTGATAGCTCATATATTCGAAACCACTATTATGTTACATCCAAATCCACTATTTGGATACGCACAAATGGGTAGAATTGTGACTAGGCCTGTCAATCTGGTCCTTTTGGAGAGGGTATCTTGGCCGGCATGGCCCTCCAAAGTCTTTCAAAGTCCTATTCTCCAAGGGCCTGAGGATTGGGCCGGGCCTAGTTTTAATTAGTCGGTCACTCACTATGGTCCAAGAATTGGAGTTCTTAAGTTCAGATATATTAGTATTAAAAGTATGATATAATAATCATAAAACTTATAATATTTTAAGGTGCATTATTGGTCTCATACCCGGATATAGAATGATGGTCTCATACCTGGATATATAAGTAGTTCAGGAAAAAAAAGATTTAATCATTATCTTAATGATCTAAGTGGTTAAATAAACATGTTGATAACCTGTATCTTACTCAAATTAACATGACCCTTGAAGGGTCGGTTGAGGGGCCATCATTTTCTGTCCCTAAAGGGCTAGGGTCTGCCCGGTCAGGACTAGTTTCACTCCCCTCGCCTTACCCTTTGACAGGCCTAATTGTGACGGTTGGAATTGTCTTCATTCGGCCTTAGTTAGCAATCTATGTTGATAGAACCTAATCCATATAGTGCTTTGGCTAGATTGTGGCATTAGGAAGTGTCCGTTTGGTTGGAGGAGTTGTAATCCAAGCTACAGTAGTTCGAATTGCAATCCCTTAACACCATTGCTTGGTTCATGTAGTTGTCGTCAACATATTTAAGTTAAATTGCAATAATTGACAAACCAACGTATTTCAAAATCCCAACAAAAACTTCATCAATGTTGTTCAATTTCAGGAGTTAAAATTGCAACAAATAAATCAACTGAAATTATAAACTATGGTGGTCATAACTATTTCTAATTACAACTAGAAGTGCATTTCAAACTCCACCAACCAAACAGACCTTTAGTCGTTGTCACACCCCACGCATGGGTGGGTGAATAACTGAGTCATGATTCGAATGTTGCCTAAAGTGGATGTTTTACGTTTCTTACAAAGTTTTCTCATCCGAAATGTTTCTTCCTTTTGGATTGTTAGACATCGAGCATCTCCAACGTCCTCGCTTGAGTTCGTTGACCCACTAAAAGTGGCGATGCTGTAGCTTTTGAAGCCCTCCAACGGCCTCTCTTAACCATTGCCACTCTTGTTTTCAGCTCATGAGGCTCACCCCATTTGCTGGCTCGCTTGAGGATCATCAGATTTTATGTAGTTGGTAGTGGGTAGGGAGTCCATTGGAGTATGAGCAAAATCCACTCACCAAATCTGCTGATGTGGCAAGAATGGCTCACCATATTTATCTTTTAGCAAGGGAGGCCGTTGGAGATGATCTAGAACAATGAAAATTCAACCATGCAGTAGATGTGTACCTCTAATCTTGAGGCTGATTGTGGTTTTTGTCTTGCACTTTCGTTCCATTAGCATAAAAATTCTACCTACCTGTTAACTGGTCATTTAGGTTTCTTAGTATTATCCCTTTTTTGTCAAGCTTTCGTGGTTAAGTTTTAGAATCCAAATTTAGAGGGTTAATGCCAGGTTGATAGCCCATCAGAAAATTCTTGTCAATCTTCCTCATAGTTGGCCTTTTCTTGATGGATAAGGCTTGGATGATGATAATAATGATAACCACATTTATTTCCAAGAAATGCGACTTAGCTCTAAGCTACATCTTGCTGATTCAAATCCTTTTGCTGAAAACCATATCACTTCATTATTTTGTGGTTCAGGAGCAACCATAAGCAAGGGGTTGAACCGTGGGGCTGGCACGATCCTCGGTGGTGGGCTTGGCTCCTTGGTGGTAATCCTGGCTCAGGAGATTGGTGGTGTTGGAAAGGCTGTGACTATCGGCACCTCGGTGTTCGTCTTTGGTAAGCGCTTGCTTTCTTTCTATTTTTGGGACAAACATCAACTCTTGTTCTTAGTAAAAAAATTCTGTAAATTATATTATGGCCAAGGGCATGCCCGAATAACTCTCGAATTATTCACCAATTTTACGAATAATTTATGAACTTAGTTATTTTTTATATGATACTTGTGATATCATCCGGAGTGCTCCAAAAGGTGGACTTTAGGAGGAGAGGAGCACAGTGGGTATACGAAGGTAAGGATACACTGCTCCTTAACCGATGTGGTACTATTTCCGATGACATTCAATAATACTTAATTTTTATTAAGATAAATACATGTGATATATATTACTTATTAGAATGTCTACATTTAAGCAGAAAATCTTCTGTACATACATGTTCATGGTTATTCTATTTTATATAATAATGTTACTATATATAAAGTATAGATTTTACATAAATCTTATATAACATTCTTGAATAAAATGTTTCTACATCAAAGTAATGCTAGTAACAAATACCAATCATTTGTGTGAACATTACAGAAAAGCAAAGAAAGCCTTCGGTGAGGCAATGTTCTGAAGCAATTTACCGTAAAAATCAAAGAAATCTTTTGATTTCAGCCAAATCACATTAACATTTCGATTTCTACATCAACGAATTCAAACTCTCATGCACAATGATGTCTCTATCTTTCAGGTGCAGCGGGCACTTATTGTCGAACGGTCCCTCGCATCAAGAAGAAATACGATTACGGGGCAATGATCTTCATCCTCACATTCAGTTTGGTTGGTGTTTCTGGCGTTCGTGTCAACGAGATCATCAAGATAGCAAGTGATCGCATGTCGTCGATATCTATGGGCTTTGCCATATGTGTTTGCATAAGCTTGTTCATCTTCCCCATGTGGGCTGGCGACGAGCTCCATAGCTCTCTGGCCTCCAAGTTCGATGTTCTCGCACGAGCAATAGATGGTGCGCTAACTAAACACTACTGACATGTTAGGTTGTTCATGTTAGCCATTCTATCACCTTCTCATCAGTTGACTATAGTTCGAAGTTAACCCAAGGGCTAAATGAACAATTTGTCCCTCAATAACTTAGTTGTCTTTCCACCTCCACCACCATCACTTACCACCCCATAACCATCCACCGCCCACCGTCACCACCACCGGCCACCCACCTCCAACACTGTCGCCCATTGCACAACCACCAGCATCACTGCCCACTTCCACCACCACTACCACTGCCCACCAACCTCCCCCACCGTTGCCCATTGCCTAGCTACCGTTGCTGCCAACCTCCACCCCTGGCCACCGCCGCTGCTTACCATCCATCACCATCTCTCACTCACCTCCACCACAGTCGTCCACCACCACCATCCACTTCCAGCATCGCCACCCACTTCCACCACCTTTTACCGCCCACAACCCACCCGACCATCACCACCTACCAGCCTCCACCACTGTCTCCTATCACCTAGCAGCCACCACTGCCACTGCCCACTTCGATCACTGCCGCCTACCCTCACCTGCTTATCACCCACAACCATCCACCACCAACCTCCTCCACCATCACCCACCACCCACTTCACCACCACCACATACCACCTCGCAACCATCCATCGCCCATCACCCATCCACCACCATTGTCGTGCGTCCACTGAATTTGTCATTTTAAACCCTTAAAAGTATTTTTGTCCAAGAAAATCCATGTCTAAAGCAAGTGGACAAGCATGGAATGTTCTGAAAATATTCCTCTAATTTGGAAATCAATTAACCAGATGGGCATATCCGCTCAACTTAACATGTTTGCAAATGTTGATATGTAAAAAATCTAATTCGAGGGGTGTATACAAAATTAGCCATAACATGAGAGGTCGATTGAACAAAAAAAAAAACCCCTTTGTTTTATGACTTCATTTCATATCAAATTAATGAATCTTTGTGTTCTTGAGTACCTACTATGGTAAACTTAGAATGGTTTAAATCTGTACATAACCCATTGTTCTTTAACAATAACAAAGTAGAACTTGATCCCTGATTCAAGATTTCATTTGTATGCAGAGTGCTTTGAGGATCACATCAGACACTTGGATGAGAAAATGGTCACCCAGGCACACCCTACTACTACTCCCTGTAGCTTCTCATCTGTGCTATCCTCCAAATCTACTGATGAGGCATTGGTATGCAGTTCCCACCCATTAACTTTTGAAAATACGTACCCACATCTTACTATATTTTGCAAATCATCCTTCTTGTCTAGGCATGGCCTAGATATGTCAGCTCAATCCTGCCCTAGACTTTAGGGGGTTTCAATCTTATACCCTTCACAAAGTTTGATATTGCAGAAAACACCCTATCTTTTGGAAATTCTCTAGGCACCCTTCATGTATCTCGATCTTGCCAAGAAAACCCTATAACAAACCTTTTGACCATTTTACCCTTGGACCCCTCAGTACTTGTCCACTCAAGCACGACGATGACCAGGTGTCAAATGGTCATAAATTTCACCATATGAGATTTTTTCCTAGGATTGAGAGATGTGAAAGGATGACCATAGAATTTTGTAAAACATAGGATTTTTTCTATAATATTGAACTTTGTTATGGATATATAGGCAAAAATCCCTAGACTTTAACTATGGCAGTCTTGGCAGACCAATCTGATACGCCAAAGTACTATAACTTGTGTTTCAGGCCAATTTTGCACAATGGGAACCATGGCATGGGAGGTTTGGTTTCAACTATCCATGGAACAAGTATCTCCAAATTGGCGAGCTGCTTCGGGAGTTGACGGCTTCTATCCTTTCGCTGAACGGATTTCTACAATCCAAACGACAGGCACGAATCACGTCTTTCGTCAATCTAATTAAGATCGCAGGATTGTGTTTGTACTATAGGATTTCACATATCATAAAAATTAGGGCAAATTACAAAAGCCTCCTCTCAACTATACACCTCATTTCCTATTGGTCCGTCAACTTTTTTTTTGGGGGCAATTTGATCCTTGAACTATGCTCCGTTTGCATTTAGTCCCCTCTATCAATTTTTATTTCAAGAATATCCTTGTCCTAGTAAGCATAAGTTAAATATTCTAAAACAATTTTGAGTCTTATTGGAAATTGATAAGGCTATTTTTGGAATAAAAAGTTGACGAAGGGAGCCAAATGCAGATGAAACTAGCATAGTTTAAGGATCAAAATGTTAAAAAAAAAATTTGAGGGACCAATATGGAATGTGGTGTATAGTCCAGGAGAGGTTTTTATAATTTTCCCTAGAAACTATTATATATAAGAACACAATATAATGAAAAATATTAGGGTGCGTTCTTTTCATTTCCACTCACTTATGGAAACGAAAATGATTTCCATTTAACATATATGTCCATTGACTTTATTTCCTGTCCTTCGCTCTTTTAAGATAAAAGAAATTAAGTGAGAAAATGATGTTTCATCTATTCATTTCCACTCCCTGTTCTATTGGGAGAAAAGGAAATTAAGTGAGTTATAGAAAGGGAGAAAATCTATTTTATCAGTTCATTTTTACTTGACTTAAGGAAATGAGGTTTCCATCCAAATTTGAGAGGAAATGAAGTAGGCTGATTGAGAGGAAATGAAGTCCGTCGGTGGATTCATTTCCACCGACTTAAAACCGAAAGAACAATAGAAAAGGATATAAAGTCAACAGGTGGATCCATTTCCACCCTCGTTTTCACCCAAAAGAACACACCTTATAGTGATTATTTGTAATTATTGTTTCTTCATAAACTAAAGTTGAAAATTTTATATCTCAAGCACATGAATTGTTCTGATTAAATAGCTGACACTGCATCACTTTTGGTCATCAGCCGTCGCCACTGAGCTTAACGAATGGCGTAAAGGAGCGGTGCGAGGCGGCATGTACATTGCTCGGGCGCACAATGAGAGAACTCGGGGAGAGCATCACCGATATGAAGCAATGTCGATGGCGGCGAGAGACCATCTTAGCGGACTTTCAGATGATGAGATCGGATTTGTGCTCATCGCCGGAGCTTGTTTCTGCACCGGTGACGATCATGGAGCATAATGGTATCATGGGTGGTGGAGCTTCCATAGCAAGCATCATGTTGCTACTGGTGGAGGTTCTCGACAAAGTGGAAGAGCTTGTTAAAGAGGTCGAAGAATTAGGAAAGGTTGCAGGTTTCTCCGATCAACAACCCCTGTAGTCGGTCGTACACAAAACCATCAAGCTAATCTAAGATTAAGTGTAGTCATAAATTTTTATTTTATTTTGAGAAATCCCTGTCGTAAATGAGAGGGGGTTTGGCCTAGATCACAACCATTATATATATTAGAATAATCTATATAACAAGGGACATCGGTTTTGTGCTGACTAGACATAATGGAACAAAAAAGCTGACTGGATAAAAATAAACTGAATAGGTCTAACCATTCGTTCAAAAATCAACGCACGATATCTCCTCGGTTTCAAATCCCAACCCATTTAAACTGCACTAAACCCCTAAAATCTCGACCCATTGAAACTACACTAATTCTGATCGTTCATCTCGTGATTGTTGTTTGCATCAACAGCTATAAACCCGCCTGCTAAAATTTCGGCTGACCCAAACCATCGGGTCGATCTCGAGGAATCCGTTCGAACAAAGACAGCTGTGATTGATCGATTATACGGGAAGGGAGAGTTGGTGGCGTCGAAGGCGCTCATTTCGTGCCAATTGGCACAGGTGAGGAAATGGGTGTCCCTATGAATGTTGGTGCTGTTGTTGAAAGTGTTTTGTTGCCGAATGCGTTTAGGTGTGTTGTCGAAGACGACCTGCTGCATTGCCGACAGGTGTGTTGCCGCCGAAGACGGCCCGTTGCAGTGCCGACAGGCATGCACTAGTAATATGTACAAAAGAGCAAGCAAAAGGCAAAGACTAAAAATTCCCCTAAAACCTCTTAGCCTTCTCCTAAATGTTCGTCGATAGTGGAGTGTATTTATCTTCAAAACATAGACTATTGTTCTAGGGTTGTATAGTATTCAAGGATTTCACAAACCCCCCCAAGGAGTGCTAGGAGATTATTGTTCCGTGGCTAGGAGTGTATTTATCTTCAAAACATAGACTATTGTTCCGTGGCTAGGAGATTATGGGACCACTTCGAGGGGGTTTGTGACATCACCTGCCACCCACGGAACCTTCGAGCACTTTGGCACTCCTTGAGGCGTCTTGCGGTTAAAAGGGATCACCGGGTCACGTGGGATATTCTGGGGATGTCTATCCTATGGGTCCTTTGGCTAGAACAAAACAAGTGCATCTTCAATAGTAAGACAACTACAGCTGAGGAGCTTAGGCGATCAATTGTCTCAACCTTTAATATTTGATTGTCCCCTGGTCAGACTCTCTGTCCATCGAGACTAGAGATCTTTGTAACCATATTATTTCTTGATTGCTTTTCCAAAAATTGGTCGGGGTCCGCCTAACCAAAAGCAAAACCCAAGATCAAACAGCACTCCTAAACAAACACACAATAGTGAAGGAGAAGAGTACCTCACAAACTAAAGAGGACTCAAGATTATCCAGAAATACCTTCACCAGCGTGGAGCATTAAAGACTTGAGCCCTCTTCCTCCAGAAGTAATTTTAAGCGTGAAGAAGGGCAAAGCCACCTGCACCAAACTCCAACCTTCAGGTAGAAGCATCAGCATGATCCCCATTGCCAACGACAGCATCTTACCCCCCTCCTTATGTGGGATACACATGGTAAGCCACTATCAGAGGAGGTTGGGAGCAAGCCCAGCTCTGCTACCATGACACAGCACCCGGAGTGCTCCAAAAGGCCAACCTTATCAAGGAAGGATAGCACAATGGATATATGAAAACAAGGAACCCTGCTCCCCTGGCCGATGTGGGACTATTCCCGATGGAGCATCTCAATACGGTCTTTCACGCGGATAACACAAGGCAAGGCACTATCGGAGGAGGCGGGAGCGGACCCAGGTTTGATTAGGGGTGGCAATGGGTCATGTCGGGTCGAGTTCGTGTCGTGTCTAGTTTCGGGTTGTGTCCAAAACCCCTATACCTGGACTCGACCCGTTTAACTAATCGTGTCTAGACCTTAAACCCGTATCCGACCCGCTTATAAACGGGTAGACCCGATAAGACCTGTTTACCACACGGGTCTATTCAGTTGACCCGAGCCGACTCGACCCGACCTGACCCGATAGACCCGCTGGTACTACATACTATAGTATCGGATTGCGGGTAGACCCGACCTGACATGACATGACCCGTTGAATTTTAAATGACTTTTCTCGGGTCTACCGTGTCCAGACCCTAGCCCCAGACCCACCCCGATTATTAAACGGGTCTCTCGTGTCGACCCGTTTATGACCCGAACCCGTTTAAACCAGACCCAGCCCCGCTAACTTCGTGTCGGGTCATGTCAGGTTTGTCGTGTCGGGTCCAGAATTGCCAGCCCTAGGCTTGATCGATACCCCCTCATGCGGGATAACGTGACAAGGCACTATTGGAGGAGGCGGGGAGCAGACCTAGCTCTGATACCACCCGGAGTGCTCCAAAAGACCAACCTTCTAAAGGAGGAGAGCACATCGGGCATATGAAGACAAGAAACCCCTCTTCCCTAGCCGAAGTGGGACTATTCTTGATGGAGCATCTCAACAACCCCCATGGAATACACGTGGCAAGGCTCTATTGGAGGAGGCGGGGAGCGGGCCCTGCTCTGATACCACCCGGAGTGCTCCAAAAGGTATGAATGGAGGAGAGCACAACGGGTATATGAAGACAAGGAACTCCTCTTCCCTAGCCGATGTGGGACTATTCTTGATGGAGCATCTCAACACCTCCGACGAAATACATGTGACAAGGCACTATCAGAGGAGGTGGGAAGTGGGCCCAGCTTTGATATCATGTGACAACAGCCGGAGTGCTCCAAAAGGCCGAACTTATGAAGGGCAGAGAACAAAAACGGGTATATGAAGACTAGGGAACCCGCTCCCCTAGCCGATGTGGGACTATTCCCGGTGGAGCATCTCAACAAAGAGAAAGCTAAGGAGTGCATCCTAGTAAGTGGAAATAGAGGTCTACATCATTTAGGAGAAAGCTGAACCTTATTGGTATCTTAGAGACTGATCTATGTCTGTTGCTACCATACTCACAAGTACAATAAATTTAGTAGATCGGTGAATAGAAAAAATATTGCAGTATTGGCTTGAATGATTTTTTATATGTGAACAAAGTTCAAGAAACTGCAAAATTCATACAATATATTGGACGATTGTTTAATAGCAAATCTTGGGAGTTATTGAAACATTCAAACAAGGCAAAACTTTTTTTTTTTCAATCTTAGAAATTTCTCTTCGCGGATGAACAAGTTGTGCCTAAGAGGCATCATACACCCAAAAGGGAATCCCAACCAGCACGGGCTAACTCGAATAGCCCATAAGCTCTAACAAGAAGAACAAAAGACACCTGAGTCTCTTTTTTTTTTTGAGAAATCCCTCGCAGAGAATGAGGGGGGGTTTGGCCTAGACCCCTACCAGTTTATTGATCAGAAAAGAAAAAGGGGCGGATACTAAAGATCAGACCGTACTGTTACAAAGATCGATAAGAAAACTACGGGGTCCCGTCGTAGCACCCGACGCCCACAGGTGTACCAACGATTTAATCTGGAAGATGACATGGTCCGCCGGGATGCTCTTCCTATGAAAGGCCGTCTGGTTCTGCTCTAGCCAGATCGCCCACGAGATCCCGATGGCCAGTATATCCCAGCCTCGACATTCTGGACCCCTGAAATTTCTGCGTCGCCACTTTCCCCATAGATGCTCTACGGAAGTCGGAGGTGAATGGCGGCTCAGAAGCAGGAGGAAGTGGGTTCACACTTGCATGGAGTAATCGCAGGCCAACAATAGGTGGTCAGTGGTCTCATCCATCAACCCGCAGAGGTTGCAAGTTGGGTTGGTTACCCCTTGGTGCAGGTTTCTCCACAAGAGGTTAACCTTCATGAAGATCATATTCCTGAAGGCTAGATAGAAGCATGAAAATTCTCGTCTTGGGGGGGGGGGGGGGGGCACTTAGCTCGCCAAATTGTGCGAGCTTGAGGGCAAGAGACTCTCCCGAAATTAAGGAATCAGTAACAGTTGCGGACAGTGAAGACGCCGGATCTGGTCCAACGCCACACCACCCCATCTAGTTCGGACGAAAGGGACACCTACCCCAGGACCCCCAATAGCTGGCCCAGCTCTTGAAGGTGCTCCGTAGAAAAAGGGCTGGTGAATCTCGGCTTTTCCAAGTTGTGACCCCCCCTTTGATGGACGCCTACGACCGGACCGATGCCCCCTTGGACGAAGCCAGCTCATAAAGGTTGTAGAACAACGTCCGGAGAGGAAGTTGGCTGATCCAAAGGTCCTCCCTGAGTCTCAAAACTTCGAAGCTCTCGACCTTTTCAACTCACGGATTTGAACTAGAAATGACGTTGAGCCCTTCCCCTTCCTAGATAAGTTGATAGACGAAGATATATCTAGAGTGGTGTCATCCTTCAGCGTATTAAGAAGTAGGTTCTGCTCCTCCTCATCAAGGTTGGATAATTGATATTCTTGAAGTTTCTGAAGGAGAGAATCCGGTTTGTCTCGTCCCAATTGTCGGTGAGCCTTGACTAAGTTCAAACAGCTTGGATGGGTCGAAACACCTGTACTGGCGGTCCTAGGTGAGATGGTTGGTTGTGCTTTCCTAGTTCAAGAGCTCTAGATTTGGCTCGAAGAACTGCCCTAGCTTCAATCAAATCTGTTCCAAGATTTGCTAGGCGAGAACTGCGGCGCATGTTCGATGGGAAAGGGGGGTAGTCGATCTGATGACCCGAGCAAAGTTAAAGGAGGTCTTCCCCTTGAATTGAGAAGCACCACCACCATCAATGGCTTCACCACCTTCATCAGATGATTTAAAGTTTTGTGATATAAGGGAGATACTTGGCTTTGGAATAGGATAATTACTGTGATAAATTCTTAGCTTGATATGATGGTACTATGACTGACATTATTCATTTTAATTACATGAATGAAATATGGGTAAATTTGTGCCGTATATCTAGATATTAATTTCAGAAAGAGTATCGAGAGAAAATCTGGTGAATTGCCTTCTTTACTTCGACAATGCTGGCTTTCTTTCCGCGATTCTCTTTCACCTGCACAATGGAATCAGAATGATTTTTAGTAATTCTCATGTAAAGAAATCCTGTAGCCTAAGAGATTTGAGGTTTGACATTGTTCAGGCAAGAATTTATTAACGACTTTTCCCCTTTCCCTTCGCGCCGGGCTAGGGTTTCGGCGATCAGGCTCCTGACCATCTCGGATGTCGCCGGAGGCACCGGGGAGACTGGGATCTTTGTGGATCTAGCTTCTCCGGGGGTGGATCTTTCTCCCCTTCCTCTCCCTTGTAGATAGGGAAATCTCCTCCAACCGGCGTTTTGTGATCGGAGTTTCGGAACTGCGCACGACGCTTCCCCAAGCTCAGATGCCGGTACTCCCGCGGCGTCGAGGTCGTCTTCTCTCGCCGGGTGCAGAGGTTGGTCGGATCTGGCCCTTGCGTGAGGATTTCCGCCGGTGGTTTTTCAGAGCGCCACCTCTGGACGGTGAGCGGCTACCGGCGGTGCGGTGGCGACGGCGTCTCGAAGGCGGGGTAACGGTGGGCAACTTCTTTTATGTTAGCCGGGCTGGCGGATCTGGTTAGGGTTTTGCTGTTTTTTTTTTTTTGTGTGCAGGATGTGTGTGCAGGTTTTGCTATGTGGGATGTTTCCGTCGGGGTGCGGCAATGATTTCGCCGGATGTGGCGTGTTTCTACCGGAGTGCAGAGGGGTATGGGTTTGGTTCCCTCGGTCGATGTGAGGGTTCTGTTTCTTGATCTTTCGCCGGATTGTGGCATCTTCTTTCACCACCGGTGTGTCGGTGTTCATGCTTGCGCCAGGCTGTGGCGTCTCCATAGAAGATTTGTTGTGACCCCCCCTTCTCTGAATACTAAAGATTTATTAACCATGAGGTTTGTACCTTGGCCCGTATTTCTGCAACAAAACTACTGTTAGACGAGGAGGAGTGCATCGACGCGATCTCTAACCGAAGCTCGTGCAGTGCTTGCATGATCTTAAGCAGCAGCCCGTCTCTGTAAGGGCACTGCAACTCCACGAGCGCGTCGGTCTCGATTATGGAAACCTCCACATTCGTACTGGGAGCCTCGGCCAACTTAGTCGGCTTGCCGATCCCCTTTCCGCCGTCCAGCACTCTCAGCTTCCTCTTGTCTGGCAAAGCAACTCTGTTTCGGCTGCTGATAGCGTGATTATGCACCCCTGCAGGACCGTGGGCTTCTGCTGCCTTCGACCTTAGACTCTCCAGCTGCCTGTTTTGTGCTTCCAGATCTTGTACATGCCGCCTTAGTTGCTGCACATACTCGATCGTATCACCTAAGATTGAAGCTTTATCCATCTGCAGATAAAAACATGGGGATTTTTACAAATCAACCCCCTACAACCTTCTCTATCTATATAGAAACCTATATAAAAGGGGAAATTTTATTCATACCCCATAAACCTGTAATTAGCCCCCATTTCCAACAAACTTGAATACACCCCATTTTTTTTTTTCATACCCCATTCCTATCCCAAAAATACCCTTCCCCCTTACACCCCACCTTCAATACACCCCAAGTTAAATGGCCCGCCCCAACTTGATTATATCCCATTCAAACACATACCCCCTTAAATATATCCCAATTATATGCACTCTTGAATGCACCCCACTCTTAACTAAACCCCATGCAGTTGGCTGATACTTGAAGGCACAAGTAGAGCTGCAACTTGGGCGGGCCAACCTGAACCCAACCCGAGTCCAACCCGAACCCAACCCGAATTTGGGCGGGATAATCCGAGCCCAACCCGAATTATTTCTCCTCGACCCGACTGGACCCGACACGAAGTTAGCGGGTCTGGGTCAAGGCTAAACGGGTTCAGGTTGTAAACGGGTCGACACGATAGACCCGTTTAATAAACGGGTCGGGTCCGGGTTTAGGGTCTGGACACGGTAGACCCGGGAAGACCCGTTTAGTATTCAACGGGTCGTGTCGGGTCGGGTCGGGTTGGGTCTACCAGCAATCCGATACTATAATATATAATACCAGTGGGTCTTTTCGGGTCAGGTCGGATCAAGTCGGATTGGGTCGGATCGGGTCAACTGAATAGATCCGGGTGGTAAACGGGTCTTACCGGGTCTTATCGTGTCTACCTGTTTATTAGCGAGTTGGGTACGGGTTTAGGATCCAGACACGATTAGTTAAACGGGTCGGGTCCGGGTTTAGGGGTTTTGGACACGACACGAACCCGACACGACACGACTCATTGTCACCCCTAGCTGCAACTTGGGCGGGCCAACCCGAACCCAACCCGACTTTGGACGGGTTAACCCGAACCCACCCCGCACAACCCGGTCAACCCGACTGGTTGGACTTGGGGTAAATTTAAACAAACATTGGGTTGGGTTGGGGGTACAAAAGACGCTGAGCAGGGGCTTTGGGGTTTGGGGTACAAAAAAAAGGGCATTGTTGGTATTAAAGGATTGTTGAGTAAGTTACTGAGAAACGCTAGGGATACGGGGGCTAATTACAGATTTTTGGGGTATGAATAAAATTTCCCATATAAAAGTGATATTTACATATAAAACCCTCAATTACTCCAAACATTACATATTAACCCCAGTAGTTAGCTGGCATTCAAAACTAGGGGTGGCAATGAGTCGTGTCGGGTCGGGTTTGTGTCATGTCTAGTTTTGGGTCGTGTCCAAAACCCCAAGACCCGGACCCGACCCGTTTCACTAATCGTGTCTAGATACTAAACCCGTACCCGACCCGCTTATAAATGGGTGGACCCGATAAGACCCGTTAGACCCGTTTACCACATGGGTCTATTCAGTTGACCTGATTTGACCCAATCCAACTCGACCCGATAGACCCGCTGGTACTATATATTACAGTATCGGATTGGGGGTAGACCCGACCCGACACGACCCGTTGAATTTTAAACAAGTCTTCCCGGGTCTACCGTGTCCAGACCCTAAACCCGGACCCGACTCGTTTATTAAGCAGGTCTATTATACGTGTCGACCCGTTTATGACTCGAACCCGTTTAACCCTGACCCAGACACGCTAACTTCGTGTCGGGTCCAAAATTGTCAGCCCTGTCCAAAACAAGAGGTTAAGTTTAATTTAATCCTTAATACTTTACCTAAGCTCTATAAATACCCTCCAATGTGAGAATTCTTCGAATTAGGTCCAAGTTTGATTCGGATTATGTCTGTGTTTGTTTTATGTTAAGTCCATGTTCAATAAAGATAGGTCAATTTAAGTAATTAAAACCATAGGTAAATCAACTATTTCCCCTTTATATTAATGAAATAACAATTGCATGAAGGAATGTTTTGGAAATATTCCTTTATTTTGGATACCAACTAACTGTAGGGATCGATATGTAAATATTGGATGATTTAATTGGTTTATATATAAATACTGACTTTACAGGGGTTTATATGTGAATAGAGAAAATTACAGGGGTCGATTTGTAAAAAACCCTAAAATTATTTAGTTAAGTAATTGGGATATATGTCTACTACTTCTGTTATTGACTTCCAAATCTGCTTGAGCCTTGATTCTACTATGGATTAGATTAGTTCGACCAACGATTGGAAACATTGAAATTGTAAAAATGAAACCCATTTGAAAGGGGAAACGTACCTGCACGAGTTAAGGGCGATATCGTTCAGGAAGAGGGGGAGAGAAAACACGAGGGGGAACAAACCCTGCGGCAACAACAAACCAGGATCCATTCTTGATCTTGGGTGTTGATGGTGGGAGCGAGACCATGGGGTGGCCCTCCCCGGGAGGAGGGAAAGAAGCCCGAGAGGTAGGGGTGGACATGGTCGGGTTTAGTGGTCTGACCATGTTTGGACCAAGTTACATTGCGTTTGCCAAAATTGCCCGAGTTGCCCGGGAAACTTGTAGAGGGTTTGCCCATGTTTGGACCATGGAAGTTCCTCGGGTTGCTCGGATTCGTCCGGATCGTTCACTAAAAATAGAGGTACGCCCGATCTAAAATTTACACCAATCAATATGGAACCTCCTCACTTGAGCAAAAAAAAAAAAATCGGTGACAACCGTGCAATGAAGAATATTACAAGTTTAACTTGATTGTAGAGAATATGTGTATTTCTCTTAATTCCTCAGTCTTTATATATATATATATATATATATATATATATATATATATATATATATATATATATATATATATATATATATATATATTCCTCGAGTTCTTCGGGTTGCTCGGGTTGGTCATATGGATGACCATATTTGTCCAAATTCAAATTCGGGCAAAAAAAATTTGCCCATGCCCATCCAAATTTCAAATATTGTTGTCCGTGATTGTCCAAATTCAGAATTTGGTCGGGATGCTCGGGTTCGTCCGGACCAAGTCCTAGCCCTACCGAGAGGAAGCGGAGAGGCCTTGGGGCGCAGCTACTAAAGATCGCCACCCTACCCATTTGGACCGGGTGGATCTTGACAGGGAGGATGGTCGATCGTGGGATGGGAGCTCATCTGATGGAGGACTGGATCAGGACCTTTGCTAGCCTCGTTAGAAGACGAATTGCTTGATTTCTTTCAACGACTGCCGAAACAAGCTGTAGGTAAGTCCCGCGCGGCCTATCTTCAGGTGGGTGAGGCTAATGGTGTGGGGTTAGTTGAAGCCAATAGCGGCGATAGATCTGGTCGTGGTCGACCAGGGGTGGATGTGAGCTCTGATAGATCGGGAGATAGTGACAAGAATATGATTGGAGTCGAATCAGCTCGCTGTTGGAGGTTATGGGGATATAAGAGCAAGGTCGGGCTTGGCTATGGACTTGGACAACTATGGGGACTTTCTCTCCCTACATTTTTCCCAGCATAGCCCAAAATTCAGGTATGACCCATCTCCAATCACGGGAGTTGTAGGTGCAAAGGGTGTTGTGAATGCTGATTCAGAGCAGATGGGTGCACACCAGGTGTTTGGAGAAATTTCTGTTTCAGGCAAGGGGCCACTAGTTGCTGATTTTTCGATTGCCCCAAAGGTTGAAAAAGATTTTCAATTAACCAAAAGGACAATTATGGAGTGCAATTTGTGGTGGTTCGGCCTTTAGAGAGGACGACCTCCGACTCCCTGCAGTGCGGGATAGAGTGAAGTTTGCTATATCATCCCAACAAGTAAAATTGAAGAGAATTTGTGTGGTTGGAAGCATACGCTGGTGGGGTATGTAGTCGGAAGGAAGCCTTTTTTTTCCTAAATTTTAGATTGTGATGCAAAGGATCTAGAAACCGGTGGGTGGGCTAAAAATTTTCTCGAGAGAAAACAAGCTTTATTTATCCAAATTTCAGGTTGGAAGCGATTGCTCTCGAGTGCTAGAAGAAGGTCCTTGGCACTTTGAATGACAACTGGTGGTTTTGAAGAGATGAAACAAATATATTAAGTATGATCGGGACCCGCTCGACAAAATTTCCATATGGGTGAGATTTCCAGACCTTCCGATTGATTGGTGGTTGAAAGAGGGCATCAGTCGTCTGACGAGTCTGATTAGAGTTCCTCTCACGGGGGATCGAGCCACAATTAAAGGCGTAAAACAAAATAATGCGAGATGTTGTGTTGAAGTCAACTTCGGCGACGAGTTGCCCAATGAAGTTCTAGGCCGGGGGGAAGATGAGAAAATCTTATTTATGCAGAAAGTCTTATATGAATGGAGGCTGACCAGTTGTTCAAAGTGTAGGCTCTTCAGGCACTCGACCATGAACTGTGGTGGGAGTGAACGGAATGACCGACTCCCTACAAGTAGGGGCGCTGCCAAAGTCGTTGGGGGCCCATATACGGGTGCTATCGGCGTGAGGACCTGGAGGCGAGTCGGAGTAGCTGATGCCAAAGAAAGAAATTATGTTGTAGCGAAATCTTTAACCCCTTTGGGAAGAAATGATGTAGGCCCAGAGGCAGAGGGTAGAGCCGATGAAGTGATTCATGATGTAACAAATTATTTGGCTAAAGAGAGCACTAATGTAACGAGAACTGGATGGTTGAAGCCTTCGGATGGGGAGGGTGTAGGTGGGCAAGAGACAGAGGGGTCTGCCTTTGAGTCGCAATTTGCTATAATAGGGGATGAAAACGATATTGGTTTGGAGATTGATGAGGATGATGCGGTTGACAGGAGTGATGATGCTGAGTCAGGAGAAGATAGGGAACAAGGAGTCAACGATGAGGACAATACTGATGCAGTAAACAACAAGTTTCTAGATGGAGATGTTGTTGCTGATGCAGTGCTCAAGAATGGAGCAGGTGCTGCAGAGGATGGGGCTATTTCTGCGAATACTAACACTGATAATGGCACATCAGTGGCTACTTCAAGTGTTGGAGGTAAGGCAGATGCTGCTGCTATGAGGGTCGGTGCTGAAGGGCTGGCATATGCTGATGCCATAGCGGTAGTTGATGGTGCTGCTGTTTTAGTGGGCGATGGTGAAGGTGATGGGTCAGCTGGAGGTGCTGATGGTGTTGTGTCCCAAAGTGGGACTACTGTTGAATGAGTTAGTGCTGATGGTGGAGTTGGAGGAGGTGTTGCTCGGAGCTTAGGTGGTGATGATGGCGGTGTTGGCACAGCCTTTGGTGCTGGCCCCGGTGCGCTTGTCCCTATAAGGGTTGTGCCAGAGCCACGTCGTAGCCCTCGCCTGGTAAATCTGGGGACGAATCCTATCGAACTTAGGACTGCGCTTCAAGCCAAATCTCGTGCTTTTGAATCAAACACAAACACACGTACCCGACCTCCCCGTCTGAAGCATAGAGATTCTTTGATTTTGAATCTGCGGGATCAAATTTCAACGTTCGATGGGGCGGCGTTGTACCTACCTCTGAACTCGTTGGAGGACGACAAACTTCTCGGTTTAGCTTCAGCTATGGGGTTCTCTGTCGAAGGAGGGAGTTCAAAGTCCTTTCTTGATCAGATCCGCGAGTTAGAGAGGTCGAGTTGATCAGAGTCTTGAGACCTTGGTGTATTGGCCTTATATTTGAACCTTCGGGCTTCTAGATAGATCGTCTTGGTCGTGTTTCCAGCTAGTGTACTCAATGCCTTTGGGCATTAGTTGTATTTTTTCTTATTTTAATAAACCAGTAGGGGTCTAGGCCGAACACCCCCCCCCCCCCCTCATACAATACGAGAGATTTCTCAAAAAAAAAAAATCCATTTGAAAGGAGTTCAGATCTCCTCCAGCCGGTCTGCCTCAGTCGGTGGGCCCGGCACACATCATTCCGACACGATGGCATGAGATCCGAAATTGATCGAACTCTAGCCAACTGCATGCGTCTATGATGCATGTCGAGCCCACCGACTGGGATTGACCGACTGGAGGAGATCTGTACTCATTTGAAAGACGACACATATGTTTTGGGTCTTAGATGTTGATGTGTCCAAGCCTGGAAATACTACATGCTTCATGGATGCTGCATTTGTTGGCCTACTCTCGGACATGAGGGTTTTTGGGACGACGAGTTCCCTGATTCTTTAGTAGCCCTAGTTGGGAAAGACCTTAGGACCATGATGGAGGAGACTAGATGGAGTTGCCCTATATTGTCTGGACGGATGGATCGTTCGGGTCTTCCAAGAAGCTGACTAGATGGAGTTGCCCTACATTTGCCCCCTTCTGACTCGATGCCTGAGTGCTTAGGATACCCTAATTAAGGCTTCTATCCAATGGGTGCCTAGGTCGGCGAATGGGGTTGCTCATTGGCTTACTAAAGAAGCTCGACTACATGGGCTTGTTGGGTTCTAGGAGGAAGCGTTTCCCTTTGGAATGTTTGCCCTCGTGTGCGAGGATCTGAAGATTATCAAGGGATAATCATGTAGGGTTTACCACAAAAAAACGGACCATGATGTCATGACCATCGTCTCTTGTACCAAACAAATAATAATAATAATCACATATAGACTTGGTTCTGTTGAGAGCATCTTTTGTTTAAGGCCATACTTTTTTCTCTTGATTAGTTTCATGATTTATCAATGGTGTTTACATTGAACCTGCCCTTATAACTAGAGCAACTTGTTTGGTTTTAGGATGCTGATCTTATTAGGTCCTATTTCTCAAATGAAAAACTATTCATAAGTACAGATCCTTTTATTTTTATTATTTATTTATTTATTTTGGTATTGATCAAGGTGGAGGTCGCAATTAGATCTCCATGGAGGCATCACATGCTGGCGCAGACAAAGGCCACCACCCGACGGAGCTGCAACCATGCGGAGCCACAAAACAAAGCCATACAGGCGGAGCCACCGCCGCCACCCCGGCGGAATAACTACCAAAACTCAACGCCATCACCAACGGAAATACATGCACCGCCACACCAGGCAGATCTCCATTTCCAAAAGGAAAAGAACTAAAAAACAACAAACCAAACAACCCTAAAATTTCCATAAAGAGATCAAAGCTCGCTGGCTCCGGGGAAGACCACCACCAGCGGACGGCTGTAGAAAAAAAGTAGGGGTTGGTGTCGCGCCCCCAAGCTGCCATCGATCCACCGCCTCCGCATCGCACCTCCGGGATCCGCTCCGCCACGCAGAGGCTGGGGATCTCACAACCCATGCCGGAACATCCGTCGTCGGCAGGCCGGAGTCCGGATCAGTCATGCCTGATGCTCGATCGACAAGAGATGGCTACCCCGAAGACGGGCCTCAGCCGGTGAAGCGAGCAGAGGGGTCGTGTTGCTCCCGGAGCTCTGAACACAAAAACTCTACCGCTGTGGAACCCCTATATACAAGGGGAGGGAAGAGGGCTAGATCCGACCCCTAGCCATCACCGATCGATGACCTAGTCTCTTTGGAGCCATTGGCGACGTCCGAGGAGGCCAAGCGGGGTGGAGAGAAGGCACTCAGAGCCTTGGGACCAACCCCTAGGGGTGACGATTATCAAGTACAGATCCATATAACTAGTAACTTGTACCTCGATTTGTCTGCCTACCTACACCTACAAGAAAATCTAAATCCCAAGTGTCAAGAAACAGCCAAGTCACAAAAATTTGGACTTAATGTTATTCCTATGTGATGTCTCCCTTGCTCTTTATGAAAAATCCCTCTAGTGAATGAGATCGAAAGGGTTCGGTCTTGACGAATGTACAAACTATGTCTATGAGACATCATCCATCAAAATGAGAACCCCAATTAGGACTGGAAATTTCGGACCCGACATGGCAGACCTGACACAAAGTTAGCGGGTCTGGGTCAAGGCTAAATGGGTTCGGGTCATAAACGGGTCGACACGATATACCCGTTTATTGGGTCGACACGATAGACCCGCTTAATAAACGGGTTGGGTCCGGATTTAGGGTCTGGACACAGTAGACCCGGGAAGACCCGTTTAAAATTCAACGGGTTGTGTCGGTCGGGTCTAGGGATGGCAACGGTGCGGTTTAAAACCGCAAACCGCGGAAAACCGCACCGCATGGTGCGGTTTTGGTTTGCCAAAATATAAAACCGTCGCGGTGCGGTGCGGTTTCGGTTTGCGGTTTCGATATTGCGGTGCGGTTTCAGTTTTACCCTAAACCGCAAAAAATCGCACCGTTTAGACCATTACAATGTTAAACCGCGGTGCACCGCACCGCACCGCACCACACCACATGGTGCGGTTTTGGTTTTACATATGGTACACCGTCGCGGTGCGGTGCGGTTTCGGTGTTGCGGTGCGGTTTCGGTTTTGCCCAAAACCGCACCGAAACCGCACCATTGCCATCCCTAGTCGGGTCGGTCGGGTTTACCTGCAATCCGATACTGTAATATATAGTACGACCAGGTCTCTCGAGTCAGGTCGGGTCAAGTCGGATCGGGTCAACTGAATAGATCCGTGTGGTAAACGGATCTTATCGGGTCTATCCATTTATTAGCGGATCGGGTACGGGTTTAGGATTTAGACACGATTAGTTAAACGGGTCAGGCCAAGGTCTAGGGGTTTTGGACACGACCCGAACCCGACCCGACACCTGTTGGCTCCACTAACCCCAATCAACACAGACTAACACGAATAGCCCAGAAGCTCAAAACAAGAAAAACAATATTGGGCCCTCAGACAATCTTCGGCCAATTATCGATAAGGTTTAATTTTTGAACAGATGATAAATGGATAGGTGAGAAGGCGTACCTTGGTCACAAATGGGACTAAAGAACGAAGGATGATGAACTTCTCATTGAGCTTTTCTCTTCTCCGACGCTCTGCAAGCACATGATTGGCGCTAAGTTCTTCCAGCAGGATACCTTTCCGAAGCCTACTTCCTCCTCCCTCTCCGTCTCTCGACTTGGGTGAGCTATCATCCTTGCATTTGACATGGAGACGAGGGATGCTGAACAAAACATACTTGAGCACCCACTGTGAAGTCCTGTAGGACGGCGCAGGGAGGTCATGATCTCCACAGTTCCACTCTGAGAACGCCGATCGCTGCGAATGAACGAGGTAGCCAGTGGAGCTTGGATCAATCCATCGACCTGAATTGGTTTGTAGGATGGCAGAAACTGTTTCGGAGTAATGAACATCTTCGGGGGTTAGGTCCTGGATTTGAGTTGATCCTAGAGTTAAATGGAAACAAATCAACAACCAGTCTAAGTGTAGCCATATGATTTGTGACTAAATTTCATTTGTATTGAACACTAATCGAATGGCTCTGAGCGTTTAATATGTAGACGAATGCAAAAGATAGTGAAAAAGAAAACATGTAAGGGTTTTTTTGCAAATCAACCCCTACAAACTAGTCTAATTCATATTAACTCCTGGCAACCTTATATTTGCATGTCGTCCCTCCAAAACATATAAAGTTGTAGCTGTTAACCCTTCCTTTACTATCCGTAAACAGAAAGTGAGTTAACCACGGTTAGATTCTAATATGTGGTCCAATTGACCATTTTACACATAGTCAAAGCGTGAACTATCACCAGGATCAGCTAAATCTAGTTCTTTTCGGTTCGAGTACCCTAACCCTAACTTGACTCTGGTCACACCTACACGCTCGTCCAACCCTCCATGCTCATTCTGTAGGTCTGGTTGTCGTCCACATTTAGACCTTATAGTCAACAGGAGAATATTTAGGGTGGATTTGTCGTTTTTAAGACGGTAGCTAACCGGAAGAGTGAATTTGCACAAACTTTAGATGTTTTGGAGGATCGCTATAAAATTATTAGGTTCTGAGGGGTTAATATACAACTAAAAAAGTTAATAGGGGTTTATTTGTAAAAAACCCATGTATAATGGGTGTATGGGCTTATTTGGTGCCATCAAGCATAGTTTTTGAGGTGGTCATTAGTGAATGGCCTGGATGTCCTCTCTTATAAAAGAGCAGTAAGGAAGACGGAAAGTTAGTAGTCCAGAAACCAACTAAACCATGAACTCGCGCTTCATGGGTAAGCCAGTTCGCGGCATCGATGTACGTAGGATCAAGGAATCCGGTGCACCGAAAGATCACGAGCGTACATCATGAGGGGACAAAGATCACGAGCATACCTGATGATTGTGGAATTCCATTGCCCAGATCTTCATGTAGGAAATGCCAAGCATGGTAGGAATTGTCCCCATGTTGATGGTCAGATTGGTTCAGCAGCGCTTGCCATTCTGAGTCCAAGTTATTGGAGCACTCGTCAGGAGAGCCAAGCCTGATGCCTGCGGACAGGTCAGGCTGCATGAACTCGCCCGGCCCAGCTGCTGGAATTGTTGCCTCGGCTGCCGTCAAGCCGAGCTGGATCGGCAGAGAGGGAATCCCAGCACCATATCCTCCTGTGCTTGCTTCCACTTCATCGTCGTCATCATCATTGTCATCATTATCTTCTTCTACATCGTCGTCATCATCATCATCGCCGTCATCATCGTCATCTTCATCTTGGTTGGACCCATGTGGCTCGGCTCTCATTGTTAGGACTGTGTCTAGAGATTGACAATGGAGCAATGACTGCTCCGTACATGCTATAGGGCTGGAGGTCGAGTGCTCTGAGAGGGCAAGCTTGGACTGTTGATCAGTAAAGAAACTCTTTGCATGTTGTATCAGTCCCATGTTTTCTTCAACCTATTAAGAACTCAGCTGATAGTTAGAAAAAGTTTGTGGATGTTCATTTAAGTAACTGGCTCTTAGAAAAGCCTTCTTGAACAGGTTTGTTTCCTGAGGGTCTCTTGAACAAGTACTCCGATCGATCGATCGAGTCAGAACAAAAGCAAGAATTAAGAAGCTCCGAAAGGCCAAAACCCTGGCCGATCGAATAAGAGGGAACTAGGCCTCAATTAGCCTCCTGATCTTGGCTAAGATTACCCGGATAAGAGGGAACCAGGCCTCAATTAACTTCAAGTTATGAAGTTATTCAGGATATTTTTTTTTTCTTGGATATTGAGAAGTATGTGCAAGCATCAAAATCTATGAATCGATCATTTAGGCCTGGTCAAGGTTCAAAACTCAGTATTAGGCACATCGACTTTGACTCAATTGTATCGATCGATATGTCTTGAGTTGACTCGACTGTATCGATCGGTCACGGTCGATCTATAGAACAAATCGGTATAGACCGAGGTTTTTGAACATTGGGCACGGTGTCGTACGTAACGATATCACTTTGGATTCATCGTTCCTACTTACAAAAAGCAACTTGGTGTTGATGCTAACACAAGTCAGCATATCTTCGGACATCTTAATTTTGATCTTTGGATCTGTTGGTTTGTCCATGTCCTCTGTTCATCTTCGACATTACTAACTTGTGGAAAGGGTGCATGCTTGGAACTCACCTTTTCTGTGGTGCCTAGTTCAAGGACACCATCCGTGAGGGGAATGCACAAGACTGTCTGCAATATCATGAAGAGGAAATGATTAGCGATCGCATATCGGCAATTTTCTTGATCTGAGATAAAATATTTTCTTGATCTGAGATAAAATAAGCAGGTGATGGGGATAAGAGCGAAACCTGAATTCGAGCACTCTGTCGATGTTGGCATTAGCATTTGGTTGCATCATGCAACACATCGAAGGGAAAAATATTATGTCAGTCCATGAAACTTGTTGAAAACGAAACCAAACAACTGCATATCTCGAGCTAATAGATGCCTAGTAGGATTGAAAGCAACTGCATCGATATCTTTATTATAGTGAAGAAAGAGGAGATGATACTTGAAACGCAGACACATTCGACGTGGCGGGCATCAGCCAGCCTTCGGTGCATTTTTTGATGCTGCCTGATGCATGCCATGTCGGTGCATGTTTCTTTATTGAATCATTCTCAAGACGCTCTTTGTCGAGACTTATCGTAGCCTAAGAGAATCTTGAAGGGTGTTTCCTTGGTTGCAAAATCGAGATTAATCTGTCTAACCAACGACAATAAGGTCGGTCGAACATCTTTGTCCATCTTTTTTGTGGAGCCATTTTAGTTCAAATTGTGCTCCAGAGTTCATCCCCCCATAGTGCGATAAAAGTTCAAACGTGGATGATGTTGAATCACTCTGATATAGAGAAGGTAGTGTGAAGCACTGCTAGTTGCTATCTTGCGATGAGCTACCATTATTCTATTTGGCTCACTCATGTTCTCCTTTCTTTCTTACCTCTTCTAATTATTTTCTTGTAATTACTATTATCTTTCTTTCATTGTCCATCATAATATAAGAAGGGCAAATCAAACATGAGTCCTCACGACCAAGGGTCAAAAAATCGATATATTTCGTGAAATATCGTAAAAATAAAAAACTATATGAAATCCCATCTACAAAACTCTTTAGCGGAACTGAAAAATGTCAAGATATCGAGCAGTTTCATGAAATATCATGATATTTCTACAAAATATGTCAATCTCCACGAAATATCGCGATATCAGTACCAACACAAAGGAATTTTATCAAAATTTTAAAAAAAACGTGAAATATATTAGCAATTATGGGACTGACTGGTTATAAAAGGGAGCAAATAAGCAAATACCCCCCTCCCCCCATTTGATTTCAATAAAAATATCAAAAAAATCAAAAAATAAAGGAATTAAAAAGTATACTTTCAGTTTTAGTAGGAAAAAATAGTTTTCAGGGTTTTTTTATAAAATCCATATGGTGAGAAAAGTGATTAAATCAACTCATTTTTAGCTCAAAAAATTCCACAAGATGTAGTTGTACAAGTGCATCTAGAATACCATGGTCTGCCTTAGAAAATTTAAATGTACAAAAACTTTCCTTTATAGAAACACTTTTTCCAAACTTAGTAAAAAAATAGAGTTTCACATTTCAGCATAATTTTTGCACAATTTCAAACTTGCATAAATTTCTTATTTTAAGTCTGCTTTCAAAATCATTTGAAACATTATTTTAACAATCATCTAATATTTATTTTAAAAATATTTTTATCCAAAAAAATATTAAAAAGTATTTGAAAAATATATATCAAAACCAGACCAAACAAGTTTGCACAAGACTCTCAGACTCAATACATTGAATACAAGCTACGTGAAGCTCTACACCCCTAGAAAGGGTACAAATATTATTTGAGTGTTCCAAAGTGTATCAATACTTGGTTTATGACTATCCAGAGTTTCACTGAAAAATTTCATCAAAAAATCAATATTTTCACAATTTCTACAAAATTATAATATTTTCACACTGTCAAAATATTATGACGAAATATTTTCTATCCAGAAGGTCGAAATTTCCACCAAAATAGATATTTTGAACCTTGCTCACGACATTGTCTCTGACATCGATCAAAATATCGAAACAACATGTACCTCAAGAATCGAAAGCATTTAATGGCATCTGTGAATACCTTGGCGAGAATGGCTCTTGAGAAGAATTTACTGTCGGCCTCATTTGCTCGTGTGAGCCACACATGTCTTTGCTCTGCAAATGCCTTTCCAGGTAGCCTGTTCCACAATGCAATTGGAAAATTTTAATACTACGATTTTATATAACTAAATGCAATTGTGTAACTCTTTTGTTTTACTTCCTTCCTAGTCTTGTCTTCTTGTAAATTTTTTTATTATTCAATGAAATAGTAGGGAACCCGGCCAACCCTCCCCCCGATAAGAGGGATTCCTCAAAAAAAAAAAAAAAAGGTTAATTTGTGAGAGGTCCCTGACAACAGATCCATCTTGTGAACATGACACCTTAAAGTTTTATTTAGCCTAAAGTCCATGCCTCTCTTGGTAAACCCGAAACTACCCCGGTTTCCTCTCCCATCTCTTGAATTCTTTTGGTTTCTCATGCTATTTGGAGAATTGGCTAACATTGACTAGGGCTGTTCATTGGTTCGATTTGACTCGGTAAACCGAACCAAACCGGCCTAATTGGTTCAGTTTGGATTGGATTTTTTAAATATTTGGTTCGATTCAGTTCAAAAAAAAAAAAAAATCGATCAGTTCTGTTTGGTTCTGGAACCTAAGTTTTGTGACCTGAACCAACCCAAGCCGATCCACTTAGATATATGTGTGCGTTGAACGGTCACCATTAGATTTTTTTGCTTTGTTAGATTACATTAGGCTTCATGGATTGTTGATGTTATATGAAGGTGGTTGTATCTTTATCTGACATCGTTGTCATTTGGTTATTTAGTTGTATGTTCAGGTTTGTAGTAGCTACTGATAGCAGTTATTTAGTTCTATGTTCATAGTTGCCTAGCGATTTGACTGACTCGTAGAATGGAACAGAACCAAACCGAACTTTTCTAGTTTGGTTAGTTCAATTTTTACCAAACAATGGTTTGGTTTGGTTCGGCTCGGCTCCAATTTTTTTAAAAAATCGAACCTACACAAACCATGAACACCCCTAATTTTGACTCAGTTGTTATCTTTATCATCATCCTATTTGACAGTGAGGTTTGGAAGACAATGCAGGATGTAGAGGTTAGATTGTAGTTGTATGTTTTGCATTGTCCATATATAGGGTTTGCTAACAGTTAGTTGGACAACGACGATAATTACAAAGGCGATGTTTTATGCCTAATGATTAATGAGGTGAAATTTAGCAGTGAATGTCATGATGTTCTTTCGTGGTGATGAGACGGTGTTTGAATGGACTCGATTGAAATTTCAAGCCGGCCTACACCCATAAGACCACAACCCTAATTGGATTTGATTTTTAAAAATTTTGGTTGTGATAGCCTAGCTGATTGAAGACTAGCTCGGGCACACTAGCTACTGATCGATGTCACACTGGATTAAACTTCTATACTAAACTAACTACTATATTCACTACTAAATATGCAGATGTAAGAAAAACTTTTGATTGACTGAAATACTCTTCCAAAATGTTTTGATAATTCACGTCGATAATATATGTATCTGTACCGACGGATTATGGTTTACCGTCATTAATAAATTATATTAATTTTTCAAAATAATTAAATATTGTCGACAGTTAATTAATATCCATCGGTATTAATATTTATTATCGACGAAAATAATAAACCGTCGCGTTTGTCTTTTCCGACACCATTTTTTTCGACGACCAGCGACGGATATTTAGTCTGTCGCGATAAATATTTATCGACGGAAATATACGTCTATCGACAGTATAGTTCCGTCAATAAAAACTCTTTTTTGTAGTGAATGCTATCTAGCCATCGTAAGTTTAGAAGTTATATATGAAAGTGTGGAAGCATATTGAGTAAGTATGCTTGTGTTTAAAGCATATTGATCGAGTGAGTACAAGACTGCCGCCGATCTTAATGATCAAGGTTCACCCTTTTTCTTTTTCAGACACTATTATTAGGAGACACCTTCCAACACCCCTTAGTGATTAGCACTTAATGGTGTTTTAAAAAAATTATTGGCACTTGTGAGGTACAATATTTCACTAAGCAACCTTACCATTAGTGTAAAAACTTGTGGAGTGCAGCTAGTAGAAGGAACACACTACGTTGATAGGCAAAAGAAAAAGGCAAAGGTAGGCTAGAGACAGCAAGGGAGAAGGAGACAAAGGAAATTAATACTGAGAGCAAAGCATCGTACCCGGCACCGGGAGGGAAGGAGAAGGAGACACACATGAGGTAGAACCACTCGGACTCGGTGAGGTCCTCCGGCGATAGGGAGGCGCACGGCCTCCGAGCCGGTTGGCCTGCTTCCCCCACCGACAGGGAGTCGTAGAGCTCGTGCAGCTGCTGGCTCCGGTGGAGGGAGGCCTCCTCGGCGCTCGCCTCCGCCGCCTCCATCGGCTGCACCGTCTTCCTCGTCTTGATCGCGCCGTTGTAGTGGCCCTCCCCCCACACCAGAGCCCTTCATCCACACCGTCCCAACGCAGTATCAGAGACCCAACCCCGAATGAATAACAGCAGCACAAGAAGGCGGTGCAACAACTCACCCTTGCTGAGGGCAGAGCTGCCAGAAGAGACTGTAAGTCCACCGGACGCTCTGCACCGCCGACTGCAGCCGCTGTTGGATCCTGCTGCTCGGAGGCGCGACCATCGCCGCCGGTTGCTGTGGTTCCTGCTGACATGTCGCCATCGGAATGGATGGAGGAGGGCGTGGGTTGGAGAAATAGAAGGGGGGGAGGGAGAGGGAGAGGGGAGGGGAATGTAAGGTGGGATGGGTAGGGTTTTGACTGGTGGTTCAACCAGACGGTGGTTAGCTGCTTCGGGGGGTGACGTGGCAGAAAGTTATGACGAAAAACATGGCGCCAAATTATAATTAATGTGCATGGCGAAAATGATCGCATGCCTCCAAGAGGAGCCCAAGGCGTCTGTGGCCGAGGTGGGGGGAAAGTTTCAGCACATCCTGCGTACCCTACAACCACAGGTCCCACTGTCATTCAAGAGACATGGGTAGCAGACCCAGCACATGGAGTAGTGGTCCCCTACACTCAGAGTGTACTGGTAGCTTCTGGGCAACGGTTGTAGCGTACGCAGGATGTGCTGAAACCTTTTCCGTCATGGATTCAATGTTTTGAAAATCGGATGAGATCGGATGGTTCGACCGGTTTGGATCGGAGCCGGAAGATGTTTTGGTTCGGTCCCGCTTAGGGGTGGCAATGGGTCGGGTGGGGTCGGGTCGTGTTCGTGTCGTGTCTAGTCGGGTTCGTGTCCAAAAACCCCAAACCCGGACCCGACCCGTCTAACTAATCGTGTCTAGATTCTAAACCCGTACCCGACCGCCAATAAACGGGTAGACCCGATAAGACCCGGTAAGACCCGTTTATCACCCGGACTATTCAGTTGACCCGATCCGACCCAATCGACTCGACCCGACCTGACCCGAAAGACCTGCTGGTATTATATATTATAGTATCGGATTGCAGGTAGACCCGATCCGACCCGTTGAATACTAAACGGGTCTTCCCGGGTCTACCGTGTCCAGACCCTAAACCCGGACCCAATCGGTTTATTCAACGGGTCTATCGTGTCGACCCGTTTATGACCCGAACCCCGTTTAGCCCTGACCCAGACCCGCTAACTTCGTGTCGGGTCTGCCGTGTCGGGTCCGAAATTGCCAGCCCTAGTCCCGCTTCATTGAAAAATTCTAGTAAAAAATTAATTACATATTATTTTGTTTTTTAAACGATGATTAATTAGGTTTTGAGCACATGATCTATGGTTTAGCAGTCTTTAAACAAGTCTTATTAGTCAAGGAATCATAATTTTCTTTGAAGTATTTATTTTAAAATATCTAATTCTCAGACGGTTCAAACGGCTGAATCAACGGTTTGAACCGCTTTGGATCGGACCCGATGCCTTTTCGATTCGTCTTCCGGTCCAATTTTGAAAACATTGCACGGATTCACGTCACCAACTGCACAGAATGCCACGTAGGTTTTTATTTGTTTTGATGTAATTTATAGGCGAGCCCAGTTGTCGCCGGTCCAACCTAGGTAACCACAAACTTTTTTGTTTACTTTGTGGTCCATTAGATATGCTCCTTGTAGTGCCACCGCAGCCAGAGTAGGATGTTATTCGGCTAGAGCCTGCCCGAGGCCCATCAGGCTGAGCCTGATTTGGGCCTAGTTTGGGTAGAGTACGATAGCATGGGCTTTAAGCCGAGCTGGGCTCGAGCATTCAAGTTCGACAATGTTATGGGCCAAGCGTGATTTGGTCTTAGTTTTATTCTTATTTTTATATACAATGAATACAAAGTTCTAAAAAACTCTGTTTTACAAATAATATTAGGGCTGCAACTTGGGCGAACTAATCTAAACCAACCCGACTTTGGGCGGGCTAGGGTTGGAAAAACCCAACCCGAGCTCAATTCGGATTGGGCTTGGGCAGGCAACCCTTCCCAACCCAAAAGCCGATCATTAAGTAAATAATATTTAATATAATATAACGTAATATTGAATAGTTCTGATCCGAATCCATCTGTTGGATCATTCGTTGAATACAAGAGAGAGAGAGAGAGAGAGAGAGAGAGAGAGAGAGAGAGAGAGAGAGAGAGAGAGAGAGAGAGAGAGAGAGAGAGAGAGAGAGAGAGTGAGGTGGGCTAGAGAGAGAGTGAGACCCGACAACTCCCCTTCCCCTTCTCCGACCCCCCTGCCCCGCTCTTTTTCTTTTGTCGAAGTCGTCGTTGTCGCCCCTTCATGTCCCCGTCATCCAGCGTTTTCAGTAGTTCAGTACCGAACATGTTCAGTGCTGAACTATCGAATGCTGAATAATATTCGGCAATTAACTATCAAATATCACTCGGCATGTTCGGTAGTTCAGTGTCGAGCATGTTCGGCATTGAAATACCGAATACGCTGGGCGATGGGAAGGGGAAGGGGTAAAGGAGGCGACGACGGTTCTAACGAGGACGAAGAGGGGTCAAAGGGAAGGAAGTGGGGATGGGAGGAAAGAGGAGGAGAGACAGTGGTGCCGGAAATGGGCAAAGGAGGCGTTGGGCGGTGGGGGTATGTCATGACTGACGTGTCAGCATAGAGGGGATGGGACTGAAGGTTCAAAGGGGATGGGATATGGAAGGGGAAAAAGGATGGGGTGTGCTAGGAAAGGAGAATGACATATATGGGGTATGGAAGGGAAAGGATGGGGTTTGCTGAAGAATGGGGGGTATGCTGGCCATCCCCCACAAAAAAATAGGAAACCAAGGGGAATCATTGTATGTTTATATTCTTTGGGGTAGGAATACAACTTTGGGTTATTTTAACTTTGCCCCCCAACTTTTGCCTTGAATTAGACTTTACCCCCCATATTTCATTAATTAGACTTTACCCTCCAAAACTAACTGTTCCTTCAGCTAAATCCCAAAACTTTATTTCTTTTCTGTCAGCTCACCCTTTCTCTTAGATGGTGAGCTGACGGGAAAGTTAGTTTTGGGGGGTAAAGTCTAATTAATGAAAATATGGGGGGCTAAAGTCTAATTCAAGGCAAAATATAGGGGGCAAAGTCAAAATAACACAAAAAATTTTCCCTTTTTCTTACTTATCCCTCCACTTTAATACTGAAATTTGCGCTACACCCCCATTTATAATTGGTCTAAGGATGGCAATGGGGCGGATTCGGACGGGCCTATTTAAAAATCATTTTCCAAACCCACCTTATTACCATTCATAACGTCAAGTGAGGGATTAGAAGGTAAAGTCAAATCTTTAGAAAAGTGGGGGTGTAACTCAGATTTTGACATAAAGCAGAGGTGTAAGTAAAAAAACCCATATAATTACGGTTTTGCTCTTACACGAGCGCCGCACGTGACTTGTTCTCACTAAGGGATAGTGAAGATTCTTTAAGGCCCACATCGATTGTTGCAGTGGAAGCCCAAGTGTTAGGTCCCTATAACAACATTTTGTTAACTGTAGGTCCCAACAAAAAAATTATGTCGTTAAAGATCCATTGCAAAAGATGAAATTATAATAGGTCCAATAGTAGCACTTAACAGTACGCAAAAAATCAGCACCAGCTCGCCCCCCTGGTACTCAAGGTTGCTATCAAATTCGAGGGATCATCTTGCCTACTAGATATTTCTAGCGTGCCCAATCCTCGCGATCAGCTCGTCAGTGGTCACCATCTTCTACAGCTCACCCAAGAGCTCGTCCGATACGCACGCGATCAACTCGCTCGCGGAGACAACGATCTAAGAAGCGCTAAGCCCTCGCGCCGAACGCATTTTGGTAATAACAAGAAGGATGTGGAGCAACGGCAACAGAGGGGGTGAGAGACATAAAGATAGGGTAACAAAGCACGGCCTCGTCTCGTTGAGGAGGTCGCCTATTTCCCAAGAGCTTGCCCTGCCAGCACGCGACCAGTTCGCCCGCGGAATAGGTCGCCACCTGCTTGGAGGTCAAAGAACACTTCAGAAGATTCAATACCCCCGGCTCGTCCGAGAGTTCACCCGCGGCCTGAAGGTGATTAGTCTTTATAAAGCTGAAAAGGATGTTTACATCGCCCTCGATCAGCTCGCGCCAGGAGCTCTCCCTGATCGCACGCGATCAGCTCGCTTGCGGAGAGCGCCTTTTGTCTATGGGAAACTAAGAAGGATATCTACGACTCACCATCAGCTCGCCCGGGAGCTTGCATCATCTGCAAGCGATCAGCTCGGCCACGGTCGGCTCACCATCAGCTCACCCGAGGGCTCACATCATCTGTACACAATCAGCTCGCCCGCGGTCGACTCACCATTAGCTCACCTGGGAGCTCGCCTTATCCGCACGGGATCAGCTCACCCGCGGCTTACTCACCATCAGCTTGCTTGGAAGCTCACCTTATCCGCTCGCTATCAGCTTGCCCACGGCTGTCTTTCGCCCTCACCTCGCCCTAGAGCTCGTCTTAACCGCACGCGATCTGCTCGCCCGTGGAGAGCGCCTCTTGTCTACAGGAAACTTAGAAGGAAATCTACGACATCCTCAGATCGCATGGGAGCTCGCCTAAACTGCATGCGCTAGGGCTGCTGACAGTAGAAGAAGGATGCGGAGCAACGACGATAGTTAGGTCACCAAGCTACCTCGCTAAATTAGCTCGCCCGAGAGCTCTCCCTATCACGCAATAGCAAGGAGTTCGCCTACCTACTCGAGGGTATCGCCAACAGTAAGGCGGTAGCATATTGACAGATGTCGCCACCCCCGTGGAGCTATATGGACAGTTGTCAGCCACGTTCACCAAAAAAAGTCGGTATGGAGCGTCCCCAACTAGAGCATCCCCTTTTGTGGTCCCTAGCCACCACCTAGCAGATTAAACAACAAAGCTCATCAATGACCCATGTGGGCTGACACAGAAAGGCGTAGAAGGCGTGGGAATGAGCGGTGACGTGTCAGTCTCCGGCGGTCTGCAAAAGGTTATAAAGGTACGACCCCATGTTCCAAAGTACAGGTTCGAAACTCTGAAACCTTGACATTTTCCAGCTACTAAACCTCCCCCTTTCGAACCTTCACTGACTTGAGCGTCGAAGGGTCTGCACTCCTAAGGGAGCCAGTCGTTCAAGTGATCTCTTTGTCTTGCAGGTCGAGCCTCCTCACCAGTGAAATTTTCCCCCGACATTTGGCGCCATATATTGGATCCCGACTAGTTCCTGTGAGAACGTCCACGACCACATGGTCGAAAGCCGTGCTTTGGGCAAAAAGTCTCGATGGCTCCCACCACTCACAGACAAAGTTGAGCTAAGACTCACGCTGTGCCAGCACAAAGCAGAGTTTCAGCCACCCAACCTCCTGCCTCACTGAATGACCAACTCCTCAAGGAAATGTTGGCCACCTAGCGGAACATGATGGACGAACTGGCACATTTGCGCCAGGTTTCCATGACCAGTAGAATGTCCGATCTCTCCCCCGGGCTCGATCGACGGAGGGGACGATCAGTGGAGAGATTGCGGCGACCAGGAGCTTCGACAGGAGCTGCTCCCCCCACGCTTCCCCCCTCCTCGTCCAAGCATTGCGGCAATCTACACTTGTGCCCACGCAGCAGGCATCCCAGCAAGAGACCCTCTTCGGGGAAGTCACTGCGAACAAGATAAGAGAGCCAAGTCATGGGTGAGCTCATCAATCTGTCACGCTGCGCTCCAGCAACAAGCCGACTCCGCCTTCGGCCCTTCCGCGTCGACGAAGCCGAAGTACGGGATCTGACGAGTCCGAGGCAACGTTGAGATCGCAACCCACGTCAGCAGCGTGAATGGAAACTTCAGGTGGAGGCGTTACCCCGTGAAAAAATCAACAAGGCAACTGCCTCGAACAGGCCTTCTCCTGTGCCCAGGTGGTAGCCCGCGAAGCCCCGGAGTGATCGCCAAGACGAAGTCCCCGAGCATTGCCACGACACGAGTGCGATTCGACCCCGAGGGAGTGTGCATGACCATCTAGGACCTGTACAGATGCCTCTGGGAAATCGCCCCGAGCGTTGGCAGCTGCCTAGTATGCCTGTAGACCTCTTGGAAGATATTGCTCGGCATGTTCGGTAGTTCAGTGATGAGCATGTTCGGCATTGAAATACCGAATACGCTAGGCGATGGAAAGGGGAAGGGGTAAAGGAGGCGACGACGGTTCTAACAAGGAGGAGGAAGAGAGGTCAAGGGGAAGGAAGAGGGGATGGGAGGAAAGAGGAGGAGAGAGTGGTGTCGGAAATGGGCAAAGGAGGCGTTGGGCGGTGGGGGTATGTCATGACTGACGTGTCAGCATACAGGTGATGGGGTTGAAGGTTCAAAGGGGATGGGATATGGAAGAAGAAAAAGGATGGGGTGTGCTATGAAAGGAGAATGGCATATATGGGGTATGGAAGGGAAATGATGGGGTTTGCAGAAGAATGGGGGGTATGCTAGCCATCCCCCACAAAAAAATAGGAAACCAAAGGGAATCATTGTATGTTTATATTCTTTGGGGTAGGAATAGTTGCTTTGGGTTATTTTGACTTTGCCCCCCAACTTTTGCCTTGAGTTAGACTTTACCCTCCATATTTTTATTAATTAGACTTTACCCTCCAAAACTAATTGTTCCTTCAGCTCACTCCCAAAACTTTATTTCTTTTCTGTCAGCTCACCCTTTCTCTTAGATGGTAAAGTCGAATTAATGAAAATATGGGGGGCAAAGTCTAATTCAAGGCAAAAGTTGGGGGTCAAAGTCAAAATAACCCTAAAATTTTTCCCTTTTTCTTACTTATCCCCCCACTTTTATACTGAAATTTGCGCTACACCCCCATTTTTAACTGGTCTAACGATGGCAATGGGGCGGATTCGGGACGGGTCTATTCAAAAATCATTTTCCAAACCGACCTTATTACCATTTCTAACGTCAAGTGAGGGATTAGAAGGTAAAGTCAAATATTTAGAAAATTGGGGGTGTAACTCAGATTTTAACATAAGGCGGGGGTGTAAGTAAAAAAACCCATATAATTACGATTTTGCTATTACACGAGCGCCGCACGTGACTTTGTTCTTTTTTTTTTTTTTTGGCACCAATTTAAACATTCCATAACACAAAATATTACAACGACAAAGCACGGAACACATCAAGGTTACACCTCACGGCGGATTGCCCGCCCTCGATCATACACAAAGGACTGGGCATCCCATCTTGTGATCTCTAGCAGGTCCGGCGCAAAAGACGAAGTGCGCACCTCCATTTTTCTTTCGGTCTTCCCCACTCCAGCGAGCCAATCAGCCGCCCGATTGCCTTCACGGAATATGTGTGAAACTCGCAGACATGAAAAGCTTTTGAGGATAGTGGCTATATCTTGCATCATGGGATGGTCATCTCCTAATCGGTTGAGTTTGTTGATGATAGTTTGGGCATCGCCCTCAATCCAGAGTGGCTTGTTGGGGATGATGGCAACCGCTAGGTTGAGCCCCTCCCACAACCCGCGAAGTTCCGCATGAGGCACCGCCCTGGTTTCCATGCCGTAGCTCCCTGTAACCAGAATCCTCCCATGCCAATCCCGAATGATTGCTCCAGCTCCAGCTTTTGAGGTGTCGGCATCCACTGCTCCATCGAAGTTTAGCTTGTATTCGTTTTTCCCTGGAGGAGTCCACGCCACACCAATGGTTTCTCGATTCCGACCTTGGCACTGCACCCCAAACAACCTAAAGTTAGATTCCATGAATTCTTTTGTATTGGTTCTCACCAACCAAACTACCCTCTCTACTTTTAGTGTAACACCATCAAAGATTTCCCTGTTTCGTTGTTTCCATAGATCCCACAATGCGTTGATGGCCAAAGCTGCCTTCTTTTTTCCTTCCTGACTCTTGGATTCCTGCAAAATAATGGATATATTAAAATCATTAATGCAGTAAAAATTAAAAGTAGTTCCTTCTTGTCTACCAAGTTCTGCCCAATAATCTTTTGCAAAGGGGCACATAAACAAGGCATGATTAGTATCCTCATAGTCACCCGCACACCGGCTGCAAAGGGGATCCAAAACCATCCCACGCCTTATAAGGAGAACTTTTGAAGCAATTCTATTGTGTAGCACTTTCCACCCAAAGCATTTGGCTCTTGGTGTAGCCCAGGACTTCCAAAGACCTGCCCAATTAATGATATTGATGCTATTGGTATTATCGGCCTCAGGATTAGCATCATCGCCACCAAGGATGGCCTCAGAGTCACCATCCATGGCCTGACAAAGTAACTTGTAAGCAATGCTGGTAGAGAAGACAACTTGTTCCATCGGACCCCAAACGTAATTGGGTTTTCCTTCATTAGTCAAGATGGGAGTGTTCAATATCTTGGTTGCAATGGAAGGAGTAATGCCATTTTCCATTGCCATCCATAAGATCTTTGATCGATCTCAAAATATTTCCCATACTATAATCCATAGCGAGCGGGGCATACCGAAGAGGGTAGACATCTAGCCATGGAGTATCCCACAAGCTAAAGTTAGCATTTTTGAAAGGACAAGTTTTCAGGTGGTTCCTCACAATAGGCACGTCCTTTTCAAGAGCCCGCCAAGCCCAAGAGCAATTCTTAGGGTGTTTCCAATCTCAAATATTATCATTTAGCTGATATTTGGACTTGCAGAAAGATGTCCATAATTTGTTAGGGTTTGCAACAATTTCGAAAACTTTCTTCCCCATAAGAGCTTGCCATATAAGCTCGATCCGTCTAATGCCTAAACCTCCTTGGTCCAATGGGGAGCAAACCTTACCCCAATTGATGAGGTGCAATCCTTTAGATCCATTGCTGCTCCATAAGAATTGGCATAAGATTCGCTCCAACCCATAGACAACACTCTTGGGTATCCAGGAACAACTCATAGTGAATATAGGCATCGAGCAAAGGACAGCTTTAATGAGAGTTAGGCGACCAGAAAAAGATAGGGCTCTGGCTTTCCAACCCGAGACACGCCTAATAATTTTATCAATTAGAACAGTGGCAATTTCATTGGCCAGAATCCTCCTGCCACTGATCTGGAGTCCCAGGTAATTTATCATGCCGCTCGCCTCATTCATGCCCATGGCATTCCTAATATTAAGTCTCTGGTCATTACTCACTCCTTTTCCGAAGAGAATAGAAGACTTAGCCTTGTTCACTTTTTGGCCCGAGGCTTTGCAATAATTATTGACGGTCCTGTCTAAAGTGTCGCATTCACTAGCCGTCGCCTGTGCAAAGAGAATGCAGTCGTCAGCGAAGGCAAGAGAATGCAATTTTCTTCCTCCCTCCCGCGAGCTAATGCCACTGATTTTACCTTAAGATTGCAGTATGTCAAGATTTCTACTAAGAACCTCCGCCCCGAGAATGAAGAGGTAAGGGGAAAGAGGATCGTCTTGTCTAAGCCCTCTGGTCGATCTAAACCAGGTTGAGGGAGAACCATTGATGAGAATAGCAAAAGAGGGCCTCTCAATGCAAACCCTAATCCAATTAATCCACTTCTCACAAAACCCACATTTTTTAAGAACACTGGTAACGAACTTCCAAGTCATCCTATCATAGGCTTTTTCCATGTCTAACTTAAGGGCCAAGGTGGCCTCATTTAACCCGTCGTACTCCATAGAGTGGAGAGCCTCCTGGGCTAACAAAATATTATCTGTGATATTCCTCCCTTTGACAAAAGCAGCTTGTTCCTCGGAGACTAAGATAGGCATCAGCCATTGCATTCTCTTGACCAAAATTTTAGACACCGTTTTATAGACCACATTACACAAACTAATGGGTCTGTAATGCTCTGGGACTTGGGGATCAGTATTCTTAGGAATAAGGGCCAGGTAAGTATCTTTCCAATTATCCGGCATCCTATTACTCCTAAAAACTTGTTGAATGGCAGCACAAACATCCAAGCCCACAACCGACCAGTTGTGGGTATAGAATTCAACCGAATACCCATCTGGGCCAGGGGCTTTGTTAGTGGGAAGGCTAAAAAGGACCTCCCTGATTTCCTGGTAGGAAATCGGCCTAGTCAGCATCTCATTATCCCTATCTAACACGAGGGTGGGAATATCATCCAAAATATTCATATCCTCCCGAGCACTTGGGAGGTTCCATTGACGCTTGAAATGAGAGACCAACGCCCTACTGATATCACCAAAGGTTTCAGTTATACCTCCAATCTCATCCAAGATGGAACGAATCCTATTTTTGTTTCTCCTGATAATAGTCGACCTATGAAAGTAAGCCGTGTTCCTGTCTCCCCCTTTTAACCATTGGACTCTGGATTTCTGCCTCCAAAGGGTTTCCTCCATGGCTAGAAGATTATGATAATCAGCGGTATTGGTCTTAAGGCTATCCTTCTCCACCTGGGTCAAGGCCCTAAGACTCTCTATAAACTGGGCTTTCTCAATGTAGCTTTTCAGCTTCCCAATCTTAAGGGTCAGGTTACCTATGATGTGTTTGTTCCACCATAGCAGGGCGCTTCTAGTAGCCACCAGTTTGCAATCAAAAGCACGATGACTACCAACCCTACCCTGCAAATTCCAAGCACTAGCCACCACCGCAATGCAGTCCGGGTGTTGAGTCCAAAAATGTTCAAATCTAAAAGGGCGCATCCCCTTATCAACCGTAGGTTCAAGGGCTACCAGAAGCGGACAATGATCCGAGGCGATACGGGCAAGATGTTCCACATACGCCTCAGGAAATAAATCCATCCACCCTTGAGAACACAACACTCGGTCCAATCGGACCTAAATTTGATCACCCCCTACCTGGTTGTTGGTCCAAGTAAACTGGGCACCTCTAAAACCTAGATCAATCAAACTATTATCTTCCACACAGGCACGAAACTCCTCCACATCCCTATCAAATCTAAACCCCTCTCCCCCTCTCTTGTCCTCAGGGTTAAGAATAGAATTAAAATCACCCATCACCACCACTGGTATGCCCAGACTACAAACTGCAGTAAGACAATCCCACAGAATACGACGCTCACACCCATTATTACGAGCATAAACAACAACAAGGAGCCACCTCCTCCCCACACTATCGGTTATGAGAGTAACTAGCGATTGACTATTATGGGAAGAGAAGGATAGCGTACCTGCATGAATCTTCCAAAGCAAAATAATACCTCCCGATCTCCCCAACGTTGGAACGCATTCACAGGTCCAATCCGGCCCCAAGTTCTGAGCCACCCAGTTTGCATTCGTACTGGAGGCATGAGTTTCCACCAAAGCGATAATGTCTGGATGCTGGTCCTCTACCAGCTTCTTGCAATGAAGGAAGCTAGCCTTGCGCCGAATTCCTCTGCAATTTCAATTTATTATCTTCATTAAATAACTAAAATGGAGAAGGAAACAGGACACACCCAGAAAACCAGATGAGTTAGTTAAACTCCCTGTTGGGTGGAGATGTACTCCAACCCATTACCCCCTTGCTGCTCAACGGAATCCTCCTTCCTTCTTTTCGCGCCATGATCCTGCCCCATGCCCTCATGCCCCCCCTGGAGACGGAGAGAAGCATTCGAAGAGATGCGCCCCAAGGTGACTTTGTTCTCACTAAGGGATAGTGAAGACTCTTAAGGCCCACATCGATTGTTGCAGTGGAAGCCCAGGCCCCATGAGTCCTATATAAGCACACGTTTATTTTTGGAAGGATCCCCTCTTCTGCGGAAGAAGGAGGCCCAAGTGTTAGGTCCCTATAACAACATTTTGTTAACTGTAGGTCCCAACAAAAAAATTATGTCGTTAAAGATCCATCGCAAAAGATGAAATTATAATAGGTCCAATAGTAGCTCTTAACGATACCCGAAAAATCAGCACCAACTGGCCCCCCTGGTACTCAAGGTTGCTACCAAATTCGAGGGGTCATCTCGCCTACTAGATATTTTTAGCGTGCCCAATCCTCGCGATCAGCTCGTCAGTGGTCACCATCTTCTACAGTTCACCCAAGAGCTCGTCCAGTACGCACGCGATCAGCTCGCTCGCGGAGACAAGATCTAAGAAGCACTAAGCCCTCGTGCCGAACGTATTTTGGCAATAAGAAGAAGGATGCGGAGCAACGACAACAGAGGAGGTGAGAGACATAAAGATAGGGTAACAAAGCACGGCCTCGTCTCGTTGAGAAGGTCGCCCATTGCCCAAGAGCTTGCCCTACCTGCACGCGACCAGTTCGCCCGCGGAAGAGGTCGCCACCTGCTTGGAGGTCAAAGAACACTTCAGAAGATTCAATAACCCCGGCTCGTCCGAGAGTTCGCCCGCGGCCTGAAGAAGATTAGTCTTTATAAAGCTGAAGAGGATGTCTACATCGCCCTCGATTAGCTCGCGCCAGGAGCTCTCCCTGATCGCACGCGATCAGCTCCATCGCGGAGAGCGCCTTTTGTCTATAGGAAACTAAGAAGGATATCTACGACTCACCATCAGCTCGCCCGGGAGCTTGCATCATCTGCAAGCGATCAGCTCGGCCACGGTCGGCTCACCATCAGCTCACCCGAGGGCTCGCATCATCTGTACGCAATCAGCTCGCCCGCGGTCGACTCACCATCAGCTCACTTGAGAGCTCGCCTTATCCGCACGCGATCAGCTCGCCCGCGGGCTACTCATCGTCAGCTTGCTCGGGAGCTCGCCTTATCCTCTCACGATCAGCTTGCCCGGGGCCGTCTATCGCCCTCAACTCGTCTTAACCGCACGCGATCTGCTTGCCCGTGGAGAGCGCCTCTTGTCTACAGGAAACTTAGAAGGAAATCTATGTCATCCTCAGATCGCACGGGAGCTCGCCTAAACTGCATGCGCTAGGGCTGTTGACAGTAAAAGAAGGATGCGGAGCAACGGCGACAGTTGGGTCACCAAGCTACCTCGCTAAATTAGCTCGCCCGAGAGCTCTCCCTATCAAGCAATCATAAGGAGTTCGCCTACCTACTCGCGGGTATCGCCAACAGTAAGGCGGTAGCATATTAACAGATGTCGCCACCCCCGTGGAGCTATGTGGACAGTTGTCAGTCATGTTCGCCAAAAAAAGTCGGTACGGAGCATCCCCAACTAGAGCATTCCAGAATGCCCACTTGGCCGAGACAAGACCGGTGCATCCCCTTTTGTGGTCCTAGCCACCACCTGGCAGATTAAACAGCAAAGCTCATCAATGACCCATGTGGGCTGACATAGAAAGGCGTAGAAGGCGCGGGAATGAGCGGCGACGTGTCAGTCTCTGGCGGTCTCCAAAAGGTTATAAAGTATGACCCCATGCTCCAAAGTACAGGTTCGAAACTCTGAAACCCAGACATTTTCCAGCTACTAAACCTCCCCCTTTCGAACCTTCACTGACTTGAGCGTCGGAGGGTCTGCACTCCTCAGGGAGCCAGTCATTCACGTGATCTCTTTGTCTTGCAGGTCGAGCCTCCTCACCAGTGAAATTTTTCCCCAACATTTGGCGCCATATGTTGGATCCCGACTAGTTCCTGTGAGAACGTCCACGACCACACAATCGAAAGCCGTGCTTTGGGCAAAAAGTCTCGATGGCTCCCACCACTCACAGACAAAGTTGAGCTAAGACTCACGCTGTGCCAGCACAAAGCAGAGTTTCAGCCCAAGCACCCAACCTCCTGCCTCGCTGAATGACCAGCTCCTCAGGGAAATATTGGCCACCCAGCGGGCCATGATGGACGAACTGGCACGTCTGCGCCAGGTTCCCATGACCAGTAGAATGCCCGATCTCTCCCCCGGGATCGATCGACGAAGGGGACGATCGGTGGAGAGATCGCGATGACCAGGAGCTGCTCCCCCCACGCGGCCCCCCTCCTCGTCCTGGCATTGCGCCAATCTACACTTGTGCCCACGCAGCGGGCATCCCAGTAAGAGCTCCTCTTTGGGGAAGTCACTACGAACAAGATAAGAGAGTCGGGTCATGGGTGAGCTCAACGATCTGTCACGCTGCGCTCTAGCAACAAGCCAATTCCGCCTTTGGCCCTTCCGCACCGATGAAGCCGAAGTATGGGGTCTGACGAGTCCGAGGCGAGGTCGCGAGGGCGAGATCGCAACCCATGTTAGTAGCGTGAATGGGAACTCCAGGTGGAGGCGTTATCCCGTGAAGAAATCAACGAGGCAACTGCCTCGAACAGGCCTTCTCCTGTGCCCAGGTGGTAGCCCACGAAGCCCCGGAGCGATCACCAAAACGAAGTCCCCGAGCATCGCCACGACACGAGTGCGATTCGACCCTGAGGGAGTGTGCATGACCATCTAGGACCTGCACAGATGCCTCTGGGAAATCACCCCGAGCGTTGGCAGCTGCCTAGTATGCCTGTAGACCTCTTGGAAGATCTCGCGGCGCTAGGCGGGAGCTCGCCCTTCACAAGAGAAGTTCACCAAGGAGGATTCCCCCAGCACTGGACTCCTTCAAAGTTCGTATTGTTCGACGGGTTGCAAGACCCCATAGACCATCTTCTGGCCTACCGAAAGTTGTTGTTCTTTCGGGAACAGGACCATGTGTTGTGCCGGGCTTTCCCCAGCAGCTTGTCAGAATCGGCTTTGAACTGGTTCCATAAGATATCGTTGGACTCGATCCCCAACATCACCACCTTATCTGGACTGTTCTTGGTACAGTATCAATGCAATCGGCAACCCCCGAAGCAAATAGAATCATTATTCGAGATGATGATGGGAGCGCGAGAAACCCTACGATGCTTCTCGATGCGGTTTTGGAGCTCCTACCTCGCCCTCGAAGATTCGACCGGTCAAGATCGAACTGCAGTGAGTGCCTTTCGAAGTGCGCTCTCCGAGGGGTGTAAGGTTCATGATGCCCTCGTCATATCTAACCCCCGTACAATGGTCGATCTCTTCGCCCTGGTCCAGCAGCACATCAAGCTAGGAGATATGGTGCTCGATCAAAGGGGAAAGGTGGCCGAGCAGCGACCTTCCCCCTGCCTTGCGACCTCTCGTCGTGAAGGCTGTAAAGCAGCATGAGGCATCCCCCGTAGTGCCAGTTTCGGTGCCTGCCGTGGTGTTGGCAGCGCCGCCCTCTGCACTACCAATTATGGTGGCTGGAAGACCGGCAAACTAGCATTAACCCCCCGGACCCGGAGAGCGGGACTTCACTGTGATGACCCTCTCTCCTGGGCAGCTCTTGCACCAAGTTCGTCACGAGCCTTTTGTCAAGTACCCTCCTTCACTTCAGTAGGGCAAGCCCAAATCTATTGACAACACTAGACTATGCTTGTTCCATCGAGGGTTTGGGCACTACACTAATAGGTGCCAAGCTCTAAAGAATTACCTCAAAGATCTGGTTGGACAAGGTCACCTGGACTAGTTCATCTCGTTGACTCAGTGGTTCGAGGTCATCGCTCCTCGCGCTCTAAGAGAAGGAGATCGACCAGAAGGAGCGAAGCCAGCGTTACCTCCACCTCCCCCGGGTGGGCCGAATCTGTCACACCATCGTCAGGCATCTAGATGTACCAAGATCGAGCAACGAGGCGCAGCGACAAGTGCGGGAGGTGGAGCGAACACAAAAGATGCACTCTATCTCGCTACTACCTACTTTACTACAAACTCTCCGCCCAAGCCCGAGGTTTCATATGGTTCTTGGAGGACGATATGACCAGTGTCGTTACACCCCACAATGACCCATTGGTTATACGCCTTATGATGACCAATATTGAGGTACATTGGATATTGGTCGATTAGAGAGCACTATCGACATCTTGTTTCTGTCAGCTTTCCATCAGATGGGCCTACGCTAAACCGATTTGTCTCCAACAACAGCCTCGCTGAATGGCTTCACAGGTGAGGTAGCTAAGGTTATCGGAGAAATTACCATGACCGTGCAGCGGGTCCGGAAGCTCAGCAAACCCGGTTCACTATCATGGATGGGTAGTCCGCTTTCAACGCCATCCTGCAATTTCTTCGCCCAATCATCAAGCTCTCAAATTCCTTGTCTCGTCGGGAGCAATGGTTGTTGGAATGATATCGGAGGCGCAACGGAAGGTGGAATCGATCACGAGGATCGTTTCAGTATGCGATACATTTTAAAATTTTGCATTCATATTAATCATATGCACGAATAGTAAAACGAATACGAATCGAACACATATGGTCATCTATCGAAATGATTAACATATCTCATATACATGTATTATGATAAATCTAGGGGTTAGTAGGTTATACCTTCGTGCGTGATTTAACACTGCGATGTTTTCTTCAATGTTGATGAAGACGAATTCGGATCTGCACGAATAAATTTTAGTGAGAAGGTCCTAACTTTCGATCCCGATATCAGATCGGAACGAAACTTGATTTTTCAGAAAATAGGATTTCAATATCATGATTTTGCATCTGGTTTGAAGTCATTTGGACTTCTATAACTCTTGCAGTGATCGAAACAGTACAGATCTTCCCGTAAAATATGGCAGTAATCACGAGAGGGATCCTCGCGCAAGAGAGAGAGATGAATCTCTTCTGATTCACCGGATCTCACAAATCATTTTAGATTCTTGCGCTCTAATATCTGAGTGCCTTAGAGTGCAAGTGATCTCCATCAATCTCACACACACACTTAGAGAAGAAGATGAGGGAGAGAGAGAGATATGAACCCGAGAGAGAGAAATGGCAAAAAAATGAATCATAAGAGAATGGGTGGCGGTTCTCCTTAGGAATTCTGAGAAGGATGCACTATTTTAGATCTAAAAATTCATGCTCCTCACTCTCTCTTGCCATTTGAAACCATTCATCTCTCTCTCTATCTCTTTACTCTCAAATTCAATAACCCTTTATTACTAATTGCCACATTAAAATTTATGCAATTAAGGAGATGTTCCAAATCCTTTTAAATCTGAATTAATCCCTTAATTATAGGTTTGATGGCCATGCAAGCTAGCCCTAGTGAGGAAGGCAGCTATTAGGGCATGCGGGATATTTTGAAATGACCAAAATACCTCCCTGTATCTAGTGGTTGTTCATCTTATGCGGGACTATGTATGGCCCATTTATGTGCACCATAATGCACCCTAACACTTAGGGCACCACATCGGCAACAAGTCAACACACCATAAGATGATGAAAATGAATAGTATTTTTACTATTTACTAGGGTGCCCTCAGTAAAAGGTGGGGTGCCTTATAGTAAAAAAACTACTAAACTCACATTCCGCATTCTAGTGCAACACGCATACACAGAATGGACTCCTCATGGTATAATGGCAATATCGTGTGTCCCTACACTACTCTAGGGTTGCCCCATAGTGAACACACTTAGTCCTGTATAACCACCATGCTCGAGTGCGATGCACTTATGGAACACAAGACGATTAGGGCATTATTTATTCAACTCATAATATGTTGTGAGATAATGAGACAGTAAAGATCCGTAACGATCGTGGATAGGATGGAAACTTCAGGGACTAGGATTCATGGCTTTCAACCAGACCCAATCGACACACTACTCAAGTGTCCCTATCAATCCTTTGGGTTAACCTACGTGGCCACCCAGAATGCGACGCAGGCTGCACTCCAATTCTTCCATACTTACTAAGCTCTCTCACATACTCCTGCTCTCCGCTTAGTATTGGTAATACGATGTCCCTCCACTTGGTGCCATGAGTCAACTCGAGCGGTGAAAAGCACCGTCAAACTCGAGTGACCATATGACTAGGTTCCTTCCAAGTTGACTATCACATCGCACCTTCGATCACTTTGGCTAAGCAACCGAATCTGGTCAACAGCTCAACTGTTGACCACCAGGCCTGGGTTTAGTACGGTGTATCTCAGACCAAGGAACGCACCTCCTGGTAAGGATATGGATGGCCTGTAGGAGTGGCGTGCCGATGCAACACCAGCCCGGTAACCCAGCGCACCGTAGTATTAGGCTATATGCACCGATGTCTGCTTACCGATCTGTGCACCGTGTTGGTTCCGTTCGGCCACAGACACTTTGCCTAGTAATGACCATGGTGGAGATACTCATGCTCTGTCATTCCAACAGCTTATCCTGATAGGACGACCAACCCTAATCAGAGCTGTAAATGATTTAGGCTTATAGGACCGATCCACTGAGTCCCCCACTCAATTGGACTACTATATAGCCATGGCTCCTTAAGTTCTATAAACAGAACACGTATAATAATACGTATCTTTATATAATCCTAAATAAACTATCAACCATATACAGCCAAACCTATGGTTTTACGAGCTATAGACCACATCAAAGCTAACAATCTCCTACTTGATCTAGTGAGAAAAAATGGTCTTGAGCTCTATAGCTTCTATATGCTGCCCAAAAGTCTTTGCAAGAATTCCCTAAAGGAATCAGCAATATTATCTGCAGATACTGCCTTAGTTACTGCCACTTGCCTTTCTTCCTAAAGCTACCAGATCAAGTAGAATTTTCATTTGATATGTTTTCCCTTTATGGTAGTGCCTAAGCTCTTTGGACTTTACTACCGCTCTTCTATTGTTACAACAAAAAAACTGAGCATCTGGTATGTTTTCCAAGTTTACTAAGAAACTTACCGAGTCATATCACCTATTTTCCCGCCTCGTAGGATACAATGTGCTCAGCTTCTGTGTTGGAGCCCGTGATGTATTTTAGCTTCACACTCCACCAACTAACCGCTTCTTATCCCAAGGTGAAAACTATATCTGAAGTTGATTATCTGGATTACACATCTGATACTAAGTCAGATCTTATGCATCCAATCGGCGTCAAGTCTTGTGAAGTGTAAACTAACTCGTAGTCCTTGTTTGACAAGGATATCGAGTATACTCTTCACATCATTCTAGTAAACTGGATCCGGATTCGACTGAAACCGATCCACCATTCCTGCTGCGCAATAGATATCTATCCTCTTATACAACATGGCATATATAAGACTACCTTTTGTATAAGCATAAGGCACCTTCTATATTTCTGTCATCTCCTTAGGTGTTATAAGACATATATCCTTCGACAGTTTCAAACTTTAGCAAGAAACCCCTTTTGGAGTCATGTATATTGATTCTGGCTAGAACCATATCTCTATGTATAGTCTGTGTTAGCGTAAGAATCATGTTCTGACAATCTTGAGTTACCATGATCTCCAAAACATAACTCGCCTCACGAAGTTCTTTCAATCGAATTAAAATAATAACCAAATATTTAACTTAGGCAACGTTCCTACTTCATTTTCAATCAGTAGAACATTGTCTATGTAAAGTACTAAGTACACCCCTATAGTTCCATCACTCATATTACACTTGTCTTATTTTAATCAAATCTATATGAATGGATCATACTTGATCAAGATAGATATTGCTTCTCCTGGATACTTGCTTCAGCCCATAAATGAACCTTTGCAATTATGTAAGCCAAATATTCCTGACCTGCTGACTCCTAAGCCTGGAAACTGCATCATATGTCCTCTTTTCTGCCAACTTCTACCCAATGAGCTAAGTTGCCAGGTGCGTAAGCCTTGGATTTACGTTTGGTCAAATTGACGTGGCACATTGACAGCTATCTGTTTGGGAGAAAAGTCCTTTATTCTAATTGAATTTGCACACAAAAAAAATCCCCATCTCTTCTTCTTTAATAGCTGGAGCACTCAAGCCTTGGACGACGGACGGCGGTGGTGGATGCCGCAGGTGGGTACGACCTGAAGCTCTCACCCCCATTGATCCCGACGATCCCAATCCGAACCCGGCGATCCCTTCCCCAATACCGAAAGCAGAGAGGATTTTTAGCGCTCTCGTACAACCTAATCCTAATCCGAACCTCGACAATCCCTTCCCTGATACCAAAATCAAAATAGTCCAGCGCCCTTGCTTGGATCTGGTGACCATATTCACTTTTTGGAAAGTCATTCCTTGCGACACAAGCAACTACAAGTAAGCTTATCCCGATCTTGTTAATGTTGTTCTAGAAGTATGTAGAATGTGTGTTTATGTTTTAGATATCAAAATATTGATATTCTCTATTTAGTCTTATACTAGATCATCAATCATATTTTCTAAATTTTATAAATAAAAGTTTCTGATTATTATGTTTGGATGTTGTGCACTGTATTCTCCCACCTCTTTTAATTCACCATATAAAAATTAATTTTTTAAATTATTTAATTAATATGTCTTGCTGATTATTCATGTTGTTTTATTATAATAGGAATATACTAATTAGCTAATTGAAAATAAATATGGATGAAGATAACTATAGTTGGTCGATCGGACTGGAGTTAATTCCAAACACTTATAACAGTAAAGAATTTGATGAAGAATGCGGTGAAAGATATGGTGAGGAATGTGGTGATTTAGAAAGGGATGAAATGTGTGATCGTGGAGAATTTGCAACGCAAGAGCAGAAACCATCCATTGGCATGGAATTCAAATCAGACACGGATGCATATGATTACTACAACATGTATGCTAAAAGGATTGGATTTGTATTACAAAGGATAAAATATTTCACTCAAAAGTAAGGAAGTGCGTTACATCAAGAAGTATGTTTGTGCAAAGGAGGGCCATAAAAGAAATGATAAACGTAGTTCTGGGTCACATGTAAATGCACGTCGAGAGATAAGAGAAGGCTGTGAAGCTATGATGAGGATAAAATTAGCTAATGATGGAATATGGGTTGTTGATGCATTTACAGAAGAACATAATCATGTATTTGTTACCGCTTCAAAAATTACAAAAATACTTTCTCATAAATAAGTCACAGCTACAACAAAGTCATTGATTGACACTTTATCAAAATCCATCGGGCCATCATAGATTGCAAGTGCATTAACAACTTTAGAGGGGCATGGAAGTGTGGTTGTAAGCTCACAAGATACTCGTAATTACTTGAAAAAGATAAAAACAAATAACATAAGACATGACTGTATGGGTGTCATTAAAAACTTTATAGATCGACAAAATAAAGATGACGGGTTTTATTTTGAAGCCGAGTTAGATGAGCAGTATCGAATGAGGAGTGTATTTTGGGTTGATGGTAGATCGCGGATGACCTACAACCAGTTTGGTGATGTAGTTGTGTTTGACATCACATAGTGGACAAATACTTATTCGATCGATATCTCATTTGCTCCATTTACAGGTATCAACCACCATAGACAATCTATTTTATTTGAATGTGCTTTGTTAGCTAATGAAACAGATCGAGGAAACATTTGCTTGATTATTTCAAACATGGCTAAAAGCAATGAGAGGTAAGAAGCCGGTGTCTATAATTACTGATCAAGATGGTGCAATGGCAAAAGCCATTCATAATGTCTTTGAAGGAACCCAACATCGATATTGCATGTGGCACATAGGCCAAAATGAAATTCGACACTTGCATGGGATTAATCTACAACATTATGGCTTTGATGTAGATTACAATAGATGCAAACATAGTAAAACAGATAAAGAGTTTGATAAGAATTGGGCCCAACTCATTGAGAAGTATGGACTACATGAGAACTCTTGGTTGAAATCAATGTACGAAGTTCATTGTCATTGGATTCCATGTTACATGAGAGATACGTTTTTTGCAGGTATGAGTACAACCCATCATAGTGAGAGCATAAAATCATTTTTTGATGGATATGCTAATGCAAAGACATCCCTAAATGAATTTGTTAGCAAATACTACAAAGCACTTATTCATCGTCATGATCAGGAAAATCATGACGATCAAATCACATTATATATATACAAAGCCTTCATATATTTTCATGAATCCAATGGAAGTACAAGTAGGGAAAGTTTTCACAATGCATGTATTTGAGAGATTCCAAGTATATATATATATATATATATATATATATATATATATATATATATATATATATATATAGAGGAATGCTTAGGTGAGCTATGAGCTACGGAAGGAGAAAATGAGCTACGGATATTTTGACCACCCTAGAAGTTTTGGAATTTTGTGAAAATCGGTGGGTGTGTTCTCTAGGGTAACATAATCATCCTCACCAATTTTTAAGGAATTCCAAAACTTCTAGGGTCATCAAATGGTAGAAGCAAAATTAACGGTTACTACGGACGGTAGATAAAGCTTCTACCATTTGATGACCATAGAAGTTTTGGAATTCATTGAAAATTGGTGAGGATGATCATGTTACCCTAGAGAACACACCCACCGATTTTCATGAAATTCCAAAACTTCTAGGGTGGTCAAAATATCCGTAGCTCATTTTCTCCTTCCGTAGCTCATAGCTCACCTAAGCATTCCTCTATATATATATATATATATATATATATGCCTTTGTCCATGCATTATGTTGTTTTTTAATTATGTTAAATTCATGTTTTTTAATGCAGATAATGAGCAGTGAAGTTTCAGTGGAAGATCAAATTGTTCTTCTCAAACGAGTAGTGATGTTGCTACAATACAAAGCACTAACTGGGTGGATCACATCATGATTGGCGCTCGTGGCCCTTTTTCGAGGGATCTCCAACAGGCATCGGGCAGGAGATGCGCGCTGGTGAACCCCAGCCTGCTCCTCCTCGACGAGCCCACATCCGTCCTTATCGTCGCCGCAGCCGCTGTAAAACCATTTGTCGCTTGCACATTTAGACCTAACTGTGAACATTCGGTCATAGAAGAAACAAAAAACAAAAAAAAAACCAGTGGAACCGAAATATTTTTTTTGCTACAAGTTGAGCATATCTTTGGAGGAGTTACAGGCCATGAAGAGGAGGTCGATCTCCCTATGTGAATCTGTGGTAGCTTTTGAGAGAGAGAGAGAGAGAGAGAGAGAGAGAGAGAGAGAGAGAGAGAGAGAGAGAGAGAGAGAGAGAGAGAGAGAGAGAGAGAGAGAGAGAGAGAGAGAGAGAGAGAGAGAGAGAGAGAGAGAGAGAGAGAGAGAGAGAGAGAGCATGTGAATGTATGGAGATTTGGTGTATGTATGCGTATGTGTATGTGTATGTGTATGTGTATGTACATGAGTGCGTATGAGATTGTGGCAATGGCCGTACGTGCATGTGAATGTATGGGGATTAGGTGTTGTTAGTATTATAGTCCCACCTCGGTTGTGGTAACACAATGATATGCGTTCTCCCTCTATATATAGAGAAGTAGTCCCTCTCTATATATAGTCCCTCTCTATATATAGAGGGAGAACGCATATCATTGTGCTACCACAACCGAGGTGGGACTATAATACTAACATGTGTATGTGTGCGTGTGCATGTGCGTGTGCATAGTACGTTGAGCGCACAAGAGGGGGTGTGTGGGAGCATTTGAAAAAGCTAAGTAAATTTTTTGATTTACTAGTAAAAGGCTCCATTGACCATGCCACGTCAGTCAACGGTGCAATCGAGAGAGCATCACATGATAGATTCAACTATTTGGGGAGTAACATGAGGCCTTACCGGTCGCCTTGTGTCGTCGCCGTCGGCCACCACCCGACCGGCTACCACCACCCCACCGTCTACCACCCGGTCACCACCAGCCCACAACAAACATGCCCCCAATAGCTCTGCTAAATTGGAGGATCCATGCCCCCCCTAGTTTCCACATAGGTCCGCCCCTGCTTAAACCGAACCCACTTTTCTTCGCTGCTCGTCGCTGCTGCCCTGGGATGCAGGGCGACGGCGACGGCAAGCAACGGAGACTCTAGGTCGCTGCTCGAGCCCGTTGCCGCCACCTTTCACTGCTCGTGCCCACCTCCACCACCCTGCTAGAGAGATACAGGAGGAAGATGCATAAGATGAGGGTATTTTGGGATTTCAGTGAAATTTTCGATTCTGTTCACCGAACCAATCTCTTGCCTATCTTATTCATCGAACAAACCTGTTGTCAGGGAGTCAGGGGCCCTAGACACATTAGTCCTTTTTTTTTGGTGTTTTTTTTTTTAAATATTATTAAAAAATAAAATATTTAGTTAAATAGCTGTTTACCAAAAATATTTGCCATTCGAGCGCTCTGACCGCCACGTGGCAAATCAACGTCGGAAAACATGTCGCAATTTTTTTTTTTTTTCTTTCTGAATTAAGGTAAAGTCGGTATCCGGGTTAGCGGGTTTAAACCCAGTATTCGGATACCGGGTTTAATCGGAGCCCCCCTATAGAATGTTCTCAAACCTGGCCGTTTTCTTGTTGTACTTCGGACAAACTCGGTATCCACAATACCGGGTTTAAACCCGGCAACCCACTTTACCTTGGTTCAGAAAAATAAAAATAAAAATTCAGCACGCTTTATGGCGCTGACCTGTCACGTGACGGTCAGAGCGCTAGAATGGCAAATACTTTTGGTCAACAGCTATTTAGCTAACTATTTTATTTTTTAATAATATTTTTGATAAAAAAACCCCTTTTTTTTTTGGTACATAGTGGGGCCTAGCCATATACAGAAGTCACCACTACAGGATGGACCCCACACAGCTACCTGATCCGAAACAGGCCCACCTGGCCCACAGAAGTCGCCACACCAACCAGCGGGAGCACCATACAAGACGAGAAGCACCACCCAGAGAGGAGAAAGGGCCCACCTGGCCCACTGGAATGAGCCACACCGAGCAGTGAAGGGGTATCAAACCCAGGTTAGTCCCCACAGGGAACAGTACCACTACCAACTGCCCAAAGCAGCCGTGGTGGATTAAACACCATGTTACAACACTAAACTTCGCAAAACTGTGTTCAAATCAAAAGAAACATACAGAAAGGCTAGACCAAAAGATTTGATATACAGAATTACATTCAAGCCAAAAAAAAAAAAACTAACATGAAACAAAGAACACGAATCAAAGGGAAATCCAGCACCATAATGTCACTCTCATATCCCAAAACAGCCCCAGTATCATGGAGTTGTGTATGCTGATGGACCAGACAAACTCTGAGATCTGATCGTCTCACTGCCGAACCCTTCCAACATCAACAGCTCCTAGTTCAGCATTTGTGCCGAATTCCCTGCTGATCGGTGAGACATTAGTGCAACCTTCATGCATTAGGCCCTCCAAGATGTGCACAGCTTGGCCTTTCCAGCTCCAAATGCTCTCTATCAAGATCCGCAACAGAAGAATATACGACTATTAGTTCTCGTGGACAAACCCATGTCAAGGCAGAGCGGAATTCTATTTTCGATGGCAGATCACCGTTCGATTTCACCACCTTAGCATTGTGTCGAATCCTTCACTAACTCGAGAGATTGATAAGATAATGATGACAAGGTTGGAATGCTACATCTGTATCTTGCTGCAGAGTCGAACAGAACCTCTTTAACCAACCAAGCTCGAAACGGTACCGACGCAGAATTTGCTCGTCAGTTCCAGCAACCGGTGAGTCTCTTCGTTCATGAGGGTGTTATCTTTCTTCATGCGTTCAGCAACTATAAGAGGCATCTTACCAGCCTCAGCGTACGTCCGAAGCAAGGAGTTGTAGATCTCGGTGGTCACAGATCCCGCCTCCCGAAGCATGACCAAGAACTGCTCGGCACCTTCGATGTCACCCAACTTCTCGAGCTTGTGGAAAACCGCACTAACAAGTCTATTATTAGGCTCCCATCTCTGCAAGCTCGACAGAGCATTCTTCAAGCACTCTAACACCTTGTCCATCCTTTTCTTGCTCAAGTAACCCCAAGCTAGAAGCTCCCATGTAGTGTAGCTAGGCTTGATTCCTCCTTGTAGTGTATGCTCGTGGAAACTCTCTGCCTTCTCCATGTCATTTTTGATGTAGGATGCGAGAAGCGTGTTCGGGATTCTTGAATCGCGAGTTCCTGACACTGACTCCCATTCTCTGTAGATGCCCTCAGCTTCCTCGATGTCGCCCAACTTCGCAAGAGATGAGAGCACGCACTTGTACTCTGCATCGCTCAGCTTTCTGAATGTCGTTTTCATCTTACGCCATATTCTGTACACATTATCTCGATCTGATAGATTTGCATGCAGGCTGATGAGGGAGCAGTACGCAGTCCGGTCCTTCCTGGAAACCCTCTTCTCCATCCCCTCTAATGCTTCTTTTGCCTTCTCGTGATCGGCCGCTTTGATGTAGATGTTAGTCAACATGCTATACGTTACCCAATCAGCTTCGATCTTCTCCTTCTTCATCTCAAGAAAGACCTTCTCTGCACCCTCTATGTCATCGTTATCCGCGCACGAATTTAGCCATAGATTATACGTAAATTCATTTGGCTTCGTATTCTTCTTCAACTCCCTTATTAGTTTTGCCAGCTTATCAACCTCGTTCGTCGATACGTAGAGGGTCAACATATGGTTGTATGGAAGAGGACACGTCAGGAAACCGTGAGCAGACATTTCCTCCATCAGAGACTCCGCCTTCGTTGACAACTTGTTCTGTACATAGGTGTGGAGTAGAGCGGTGCACGTGGATTGGACCTTCATCCGCTGAGGAAGATCTTCGAAGAACTTCTCCGCACTCGGCAAACCACGGACCTTTGCGACCAAGTCTAGGTGGACAGCATAGTCTCCTGGTAACAACTTGATATCTGGTTGAGTTGTCATCCATTCACATATCTGCATGATTCAGTAGTCTCTTTCTAAAATTTGACATACAAGGCGACATAATTATATAAACAAATAAGCATATAGTAGCCCAAGTGCCCAACCTCCATCATGAACCCATGACAGAGAAAATTATCAAATCATGCGTGCATATAGTAGCCCAAGTGCCCAACCTCCATCATGAACCCATGACAGAGAAAATTATCAAATCATGCGTGTAATGTTTCACAGAAAACGCAATAATTTGTAAAAAAATATCATGACATTAACAATACTGGAACAATTAGGAGAAAAAATAAACTGTTAGATTGGGGATTGATAGTTGATTCATATTTAGCTTCGAAACATACAAAAGAACTTACATGTTCAGTGGAAACTATGATATGGGGGACACCTCTAATTGAGCCGTCGGAGCCGTGTCAACCCGTGTCGACACGGATTCCCGTGTCCACCCGTGTCGACACGGCATGATATCATCACTCCAAGTTATTAAACCGAATGTTGCAAGTCTCTTCCTTCTCCAGGTGGGTGAACAGAGGAAAATGGTAGACTGTGTAGGACTTGAATTCCAAAGGGGTAGTAATTTTTAATTTATATCAATTTCATAATTTTATTGGTGTGTATATATATATATATATATATATATATATATATATATATATATATATATATATATATATATATATATATATATATATATATATATATACACACACCCACGTGTCTCCGTATCCATCTTTTATGATGGAGCCGTGTCTGACTCCCGTGTCCTTGCCGACACTCGACACCTGTGTCCGTGTCTACAAATCATAGAGTGGAAATGACAAATCAGTGGCTATAAGTTTCATCTGGGCAGGGGAAGTCGTAAGAAACAGCACTAATTAACTTTAACTTGATACCAAGATTTGAGAATTCAAGTTCGGTTTCAGATTAGGCAAAAAACAAACCGGCTCAGGTTCGGATTGATAAAATTATAAGTAAAAAATTAGGGGTTGAGTCCCAGATTCAGGCTGAAATCGATCATTTTAGATCAAAATCTTGGAATAACTACTACATACATGTATCATTCAAACTAATAGAATGATGATATAAACCAAATCTAAATCAGATATAGTTCGGGGGAATAATGGGGGTTCGGATCGTCCAAAGACTCCAAACTTTATGCAGGTTCGAGGATTGGATCCAGTTCGAGGGAATCGGTTCAGGTTCGGACAAGCTAAACCATGTTTGATACCGCATAAGAAAATCATAGATGATTCCTTATGACTGAATCAGCACAATGTGTCATCTCCATATATTGATTTGTTTACTTATAAAATGATAGTAGATTCACATGATAAAGCATAAGAAAATGAGAGAGAACTACTAACATCAGCGGTAGGGCTAACATACAGCTTAGTCATAACTATTAGCAGTAAATCTAATGGACTCAACATAACTTATATAATCACTAATCTACAATTCAGACAGATTCTAGAAATTCATATACTAGACATCCATGTCATGTTGCATCATGTACTAGCTTTTGCAGCATCCATGGTCACAAGATCACATCCTCTTGCAATCGCGAGAAGTCATTGCCCTTTTGCATCTTAACTTTACAACTATCCAAGCACCGCCAGCAGCCCCAAAAACTCGATTCTAGTGCATTACCCGGAAATAGACTAACAGAACAATGACGATTTTCTTTTTCTAACCATTTGGGAACTTTGTAACTTATGAGCCAATACATCTCAAATGCCACAATTCTTCACTCGGGCTCAAGGGTTAAGGCTATGATGCAATTAACAAAGAATCAAAGTGATGTCAAACAAAATTGAGAGGGAAGCACTCTCAGTCCTTTGTAAGGCTAATTTTATAATAGCCCATGGCTAATCAATCTATTCATAAGGTGCCAAAGCATGAGCATGGAACACATGCACCTCTTAAAATTGCATTGTAGATCTGAAAGAACGCAATAATCATGTTCAGAACACAACTATGTGAGTATGTGCATGTGTGTGGGTGCATAGATGGGTGGGTCCGCGGGTGGGTGTGGGTATGTGTGTGTGTGTGTGCATGGGTGTGTGGGTGTGGCTTGGTATGGGGAGATATATATATATATATATATATATATATATATATATATATATAGAGAGAGAGAGAGAGAGAGAGAGAGAATACGGGGTATGAGCTGACAGCCCATTTGCTCAAATGGGCTGTCAGCCAGTAGCCGTCCGATCGGATCCGATCATACCGTCCATTTATTTTAAACAAAAACAGCTGTACTTAATTTTTTCTCTCTCTCTCACGCGCGAGCAGCATCTCCCCGACCTCCACAGCTCCACTCCCGGCCAACGCCGGTGCCGGGCGCCTGCGCCCCCCGCCCCGCGCCGCCTGCGCCCCCCGCCCCGCGCCCCGGCCAACGCCGAGCAGCACATCCCCGACCTCCACTCCCGGCCAACGCCGGTGCCGGGCGCCTGCGCCCCCCGCCCCGCGCCGCCTGCGCCGCCCGCCCCGAGCCGCCTGCGCCGCCCGTCCCGCGCCGCCTGCGCCCCCCGCCCCGCGCCGCCTACTCCGCCCGTCCCGCGCCGCCTGCGCCCCGCCTCCGGCCCGGTCCCCTCCGGCTGCCGCACCCCTCCGCCGCCCCCTGCACCTGTCCCCCGCCCGCCTCCGGCCCGGTCTCCTCCGGCTGTCGCTCGCGAGAGAGACGGAGAGGGAGAGAGCGCGAAGGAGAGAGAGAGAGAGCTGTAAAACAAAAAAAAATCAGAACAGCTGTGTTACAGCTGTTCATTTAAAAAAAAAAAAATGGACGGTTGATTGATCCGATCGGACGGCTACCGCCTGACAGCCCATTTGCTCAAATGGGCTGTCAGCTCATACCCCGTATTCTCTCTCTCTCTCTCTCTATATATATATATATATATATATATATATGGGGCATGCTATAATGCGGCATGTGATACGTGCGGCACTGCACCGTAGTCGTCTGATGCATGCGTTGCGTGCATGCGATGCACGCAGCGGTGCATCAGACCAGTGTTTTAAAACTCATCGGGTTGACTCGAAACCCGCCCGAGTCAACCCGACCCGGCAATATTTCGAGCCAACCCGACTGTGTGACGCAACTGTGTGGCGTTTCTGCGAGTCGGGTCGGGTTTCAGACCCGCTGGAACTCGCTCGAGTTGGATTTTGGCCTGTTTTATAAACCCCGACTGAGATTTTGAGAGGTCGCTCGGGTTAGGGTTTCTCCTGGTCTCAAAGCGCCGAACTCAGTAGACGAAAAGATGAGAAGAGAAGCAACTCCTGCATCTCAAAGCGCCGAACTCGCTCCGGTTAGGGTTTCTCCTGCATATCCTGCGTCTCAAAGTGCCGAAGAAGAGCAACTCAGGCTACTCAACAGACGAAAGAAGAGAATAGGAAGGAAAGAGGAAGAAGAGACGAGGAAGAAGGATGAGGAAAAAGGTAAGCTTGGTTCTCTTTCCGTTCAATCTCTTTCCCCCCTTTTCAATTTTTCTTTTTTCTGTTAAAAACAAAAGTGAAAAACAGAGCATCTATTTGATTCTTCTTCTACTTTTCTCTGTTTTTTTTTTCTTCTCAATCAAGGCAAAGACAATGTCGATCCATTTCTTCAATCAAGTATCTATCCCTCTCTATCATTTCTGATTTCCGGTTCAAAACAGAGCAAAACATTGTGGCAGGTTCCTCTGCGTTCATCTCTGATCTGAAAGTGAAGCTTTATACAAGAATACCTTGAACCTTCAATTAAAGAATCAAAACATCAATTTTAATAAAATTAGTTTGATGCCACGTAAGTAGAACATTTGTAGACTGTAGACATTTTGACTGTTAAGTAGAACATCTATAGACTGTAGACATTCTCCTATTTATATATATATATATATATATATATATATATATATATATATATATATATATATATATATATATAATATTAAAATATATTATATAATGTCGAGTTTTTTGTATCGAGTTTTAGCCGAGTTGTCGAGTCAACTCGACTCATTAAGGTTTCGAGTCGAGTTGAGTTTTTGTGTTTTAAAACACTGCATCAGACGGCTACTATGCGGTGCCGCACTTACCGCATGCCACATTATAGCATGACCCTATATATATATATATATATATATATATATATATATATATATATATATATATAGAGATCGAGAGAGAGAGAGAGAGAGAGAGAGAGAGTATATATATATATAGAGAGAGAGAGAGAGAGAGCCCTTTTATGCGTAATATATTTGTCCACCAAGGGAGCTGAGAATAATGGCCAACCACTTCTCCTTGGAGTAGAAGCCTAGAAAACTTTAGATTCAAAGTTAATCAGTGATGAATAACAGTCTGTCACTCTACATCCTTGAAGATCTGTAGCATTAAGGTTAATTTCTTGCAGTAGTGATTAGAGAACAAAGTAAATAAACACCTAATATAAGATAACTATAGGCACGAGAAGAACAGGAGGAGGAAAGAAAACAGAAGGAGAAAGTAGGATAGAGATTGGGCGCATAGTCTGGCTACATTTTCTGCAACTTTATAGTGACAGACTTGACAGTATGACTTTAAAGAGGCCTTGAATGGAAGTGAACATTTTATCCATTAGAGAACAAGGCCAATCCCTATAAAAAAAACTTTTTTAAATGCAAATGGACATGTTTCATGTAGGCAGGATCCCTATAGTGTATCAACATTTAGATATATGAGTAAACAGATACTGCATCATGAGAAGGATATGAAATCGTTAAATAGATCACTTCCTCCCATACTTCCTATATCCTCTAATGATTCTCCCTCTAGAATAGAAGCTTAGTATTAGAATCCATAGGAGTATCTACTGGGTTTGAGCCAAGTGTCCCAACAATAGCTAACATATATGCCACATACTTCGATATACATGTATTCATTCTTTTAGATAAGTCATCTTTACCCTGAGGAAGTATGTACTTTGATTTACTCGATACCTTTCATATGGAAATGTTTTCAAATAATTTTTTCACTTTCAACATCCACCTCTGTGATCACTGATTAACGATATTATCAACATGTACAACAAGTACAAATGATCAGGAGCACTGTTATTTTCTGAACACAATGGCCGACTCTACACTTTTTAAGTTCACGTGAGATAAAAAGTTTGGAATAGATTTTCAAAACAGCTTCTAGATGAAGAAAAAAAAACAAACCAGCCTCTAGGCAACTACTTCACGCCATTTATTGTCTTTGTTAACTTACCCATTTGCTCCTTCCTAGGTAATAAATCCTAATGGCTGTGCTAAATCAACTATTTACACAAGAACCCCATGTAAGAACACATCAATGGACATAATGATCCAATCCAAATTGGCCTTAACAGGCTAATATCTTAGTCCACTCACCAAGACAAGATTTTTGGACTCATGTACATGGAAATCTGAATAGAAAGGGATCCTTTAAGGATTAAGAATAACGACCGGACACTTCTCCTTGGACTAGAAATCCTCAAAGACTTGATCCACAGTGGTGCATAAAAGGCTACATCCTTGAAGATCAGAAGCCTTAGAGGCTAAGATCTTGCAGCAATAGAGAACAAAATAAACAAAAGAGTAAATATAAGAGAAAACTATAGGGCAGAGAACAAACAAAAGATAGAAAAAAGGAGAAAGATATGATCGAGAAGGGAAGTATGGTCTGGCTATACGTTTTGCAGATTTGTAGTTTGTATTTGACTTCAAAGGGCCCTTATATGGTTGTAGTCTCATCTCTCAGCAGAGACCTCAACTATAAGCTCAGTGTTCGTGAGGTCTATACACTCCTTCGACACTTAGATATGGAACCAACACTGTCTTGCTCTTTCAAGTCTATGATCTATTCTACCGAAAGTACAATATCCAATAGTGGACATTATGCCAATTGGAGAACCAGTCTAATCCCTCATTGAAACAACCTCTTACATGGAATGGACATTCTTCTTGTAGAGAGTCCTAATTTGAAGCATCATTTAGAATAAATTACTGCCTCACAATAAGGCTTCCTTGGGGATCGCTTACAGCAGAAAATGTAATGATGTGTGACTGTTAAATAGACCAATTTCCTCCCATCCTTCCTAGATCTGATAATTCTTCTCGTCAGATAGAAGATAAATATTAGGACCAATAGGAGTATCTCGGCGAAGCATTCCTACTTTTGTTAACAAATCTGCAACATACTGTCTTCATATATTGGTTTATTGATGCAGGACGGCCGTCGATCGTCGGCGCAAGAGATAGGAAGAAAGAAGAAGATAAAAGGGGGGCCTCACACCCTTGGCCTCTCGCCAAATCCGATCTCACATCGGCATTGAGCCTCTCGCTCGCTCTCCTCTCACAGGGGAACTCGTGGCAAATGCACACAAATTTTTTTTTTCATTCAATCATTCAGTAGCTTACAAGAGGAGATTAGATCTCCTTAAATAACCAAAAAGAAATAAATGTAGTCCCTTATAATTTGGGCTCACAATCTTTCAAATCTCAACTTCCCATCATAATTTAAATTACCTAATATTATCTAATTAACTTCCTAATATAAAAGATTTGAATCTATTCAAATCTTACCTAAAAATCGGGTTTTAAAATAACCATAACTAATAAATCCGAAATATGCTATTTTCGGATTAAAATAATATTTTCGGAATAAAATATTTATTTTATTCCGAAATTAATATTTTATTCCGAAAATACTAATTCCATGGATTATTAATCCGAAAATGATTATATTATTATTATTGAAGTCTCGAGATGCGTGCAAGTCTCGAAACGTGTGCTCGTCGATTCTGCTCCCGCATCAAACTCCTCAGCTACGAAAGAACTCGACCTCGAGTTCTGTGAGGCCCAGGCAGGAAGCAAAGTTAGTAGCTGATGGTGAAGACCCTGTAGTGGATGTCGTGCCATCAAACAATTGCTTCTCGGATCCCATACAAGCAGCATGTTGGAGTAGTGGCTGAAGTAGTCCGGTCCGGAGGAAGGCACATACAAGTGACACTGGAGGAGTACCCGAGCCGAGGGTGGAAGGTCTAACCCGAGGAAGTCAACTGTCGGGACTAGTGTGTTGAAGTCGACACCCGATAACGGCTCTGCAGGAAATGAATGCTCCTCTGGAGGCAAAAGCAGAGATAGCAGATCCACTGAAGATGCTGTAGAAAGTGGAGACTCGACCGGCGGTACTGTAGCAGGCAGAAGATCATCGACTGCCGAACTCGGAAACTCGTCCGGATGTGGAATATCCTCAGGAATCTCCATTGGTGGTACTGCTGGAGGTGGTACCACTGGTGCGGGTGGAGCCGTCGGTGCAGGAAACACAACTGATGGAGGTCCGACTGAGGCTCGGACTTTGCGCCGTTGTATGATCGTAGCCTCTTGCTCAATCTCGCTAATCAGTTGCATCACATCATCAAATCGCTCTTCAGCCGATCCTCCTTGGTGTAGAAACCATTGGACAAAGGGGTCGGTTGGCATACTCAGCTCTCGGGCTCGATCCGTGATGCGCCAAACATAAATAAAATCACTGGATGTGGAAGGGTATAGTATAAGACCCAATGACTTTACCCAATCCATAAGTTGTGCAAAGAGGGCGGTCTGATGGAACATGACGATCAGGGACAGAGTCGTAATTCTGTAGTGTTGGGATGACTGGATGGAGGCACAGAGGGCACGACTGGATCGGTTTCGCAAAATCGTTAAAGTTTGGTATTTTGTCCGACCAATTCCGACAACCGGTTTAAAAGTTATGGCCCAACGAAGTTGTCGGGTCTGAATTGACTATTCGGGTTGGATCCGAATTCAAACGGGTTCAACAATTAAAGTGAAGGGGCTGTTTTTGGTTTGTCTAACAATGGGATTAATTGACACCTTTGGATGGGTATCTAAGGGTGTGGGTGAGGGGTAAAGTGGTCAAAGAAATGGATTAAAGGTGTGATGATTTAGGGTTGTTTTGGGTTCAGCCGTTCAAGTATTTGGGGAACCAAGTACTGGTAGGTGCAAGGAGGGGAGGTGGCGTCCAGCACATGGAAGGCAAGCAAAGGTAGCAACAGCATAAGGTAAGATTTCTTTCCCTTTTTTTTCTAACTTTCCTTTTTCTTTTCTTCTTTCTTTCCCCTTTTTTTTTTTCTTTCCTTTTCTGATTCCCTCACAGATCTGACGAGAACCTCTTTTTTTTTTTTCACAGATTAGCAAAAACGGGTAAAAACGTACTAGTGACGGGCTGAGGTGGGGCTGATCGCGGGGACGGCGAAGTTGCGCGGGAGGCCGGATCAGATCCGGGAGGAGCCGGTCGGTGGTTGACGGTGACGGACTGGGGTTGCAAGGGGGTGACCCGGAGGTCGGGCAGCGGCGGATCTCAACTTGACGAGGCTCGGACGACGGCGGCAGCGACTGAGCTGCACGACGAGGGTCGGGCCGAGCGAGTCGGGGCCACAGGGCTTGTGAATCGGGGTTGATGGTGATGTCGATGTTGATGGTTGCCGGTGATGACGAGCCTCGAATGACACCGCGGATCGTCCGACGGAAGCGGAATCCGTCGAAACCCGCTCTGATACCAATTTGATGCAGGACGGCCGTCGATCGTCGGCGCAAGAGATAGGAAGAAAGAAGAAGATAAAAGGGGGGCCTCACACCCTTGGCCTCTCGCCAAATCCGATCTCACATCGGCATTGAGCCTCTCGCTCGCTCTCCTCTCACAGGGGAACTCGTGGCAAATGCACACAATTTTTTTTTTTCTTTCAATCATTCAGTACCTTACAAGAGGAGATTAGATCTCCTTAAATAACCAAAAAGAAATAAATGTAGTCCCTTATAATTTGGGCTCACAATCTTTCAAATCTCAACTTCCCATCATAATTTAAATTACCTAATATTATCTAATTAACTTCCTAATATAAAAGATTTGAATCTATTCAAATCTTACCTAAAAATCAGGTTTTAAAATAACCATAACTAATAAATCCGAAATATGCTATTTTCGGATTAAAATAATATTTTCGGAATAAAATATTTATTTTATTCCGAAATTAATATTTTATTCCGAAAATACTAATTCCATGGATTATTAATCCGAAAATGATTATATTATTATTATTGAAGTCTCGAGATGCGTGCAAGTCTCGAAACGTGTGCTCGTCGATTATGCTCCCGCATCATTTATCCATTCTTTTAACAAGTCACCTTTAACCACTAGAAAGTACTTCAATTCCCTGGAATAGTTTATATGGAGGGTGCTTTTGATCAAATTTCTTTGGCTTATCTATTCCTTCAATATCATTCCCGGTGATATCATCCACATGTGTCATAAGTATAACATGACTAGCAACACCATATCTTGTGGACAAAGGGTGGTCAACTTTACACATCTTCAGTCAATTTGATTAGTTTGAAAAATCTAGCAAGCTGGTTCTAGGTAACTGCTTCAAGCTATATATGAACTTCTTTAACTTACTCAACATATGATCCGCCCTTGACAATAAATTCCTATGGTTGTTCTATGTAAAGTCTTTTCACAAGATATCCATGTAAGAACACATTCTTTACATAAATGTTGTACATGATCCAATCTAATTTGGCAAGTATAGAACGAATAACATGTCCAACTTGAGTTGGCACTGGAGAGGTAATTTCACTATTTCAGAATAATCATCCCATAGACTTGTGTAAAACCTATTGTTACTAAATGATCCTTTTAATTTCTCCACTGATCCATTGGTATAGTTTTTAATATATACTCCCACTAATAACCAAAACTTGTTAGTACTGTGGTAGAAGACACCCAACTCTCATGTATTTTTGCCATGAAGAACTTTAGCTTCCTCTCCATTGCTTTTACCCTTCGTTACCAAAATCTTCGATTTTTTAACAAATCACATTTTAATCACGACTTATTTAGCAAATGTTCGCTATGCGACTCTTTTCCGGTTTTTTGGGAAACGTCGCAATTTTGTGAAAAAAAATCATGATTTTCATATTTTAATCTCGATATATGTGTTCTACTCCCGGTTAAGTATGTTTTAATTCCGTCATGTACTGCTCAATAAATATGTTGGAACAACTTATATAAATCTATTTTATAATTCTACACGGGGTTTTTCCGACTTTCCCGACTCTATCCCGATTTTTTTGACTTCATTTTTCTCAACTTCCGACTTGGTAACAATGCTTTCACCCAGTCTTCCCATGAGCAAGCTTCCTGGTGAGATTTATGGATCAATATAGGTGGCAAGGAACAAATTTAGAATATTTAGGAGACAAAAGCATGAGAGAAAATAGAACAAAAAATTGGATGGGATGTACAGTACATTTGCCTTTGCTTAGAGAGAAGAATCTCAAGATTTTTAGCCTCCATAGACTCAAACATTTGGATGGACTGTGGAGTTTATCTTCATGCGACTTTCATAACTTTTGATTTGTTCTAAGTTCTCTACCACTTCATCCTTTCCTTTCTTAGTGTGATCATCATCAACATCAGGAGAAAAGCAAAGGCACCAGTAGGCAGTAACTTAAGTGGCTTGAATACAAGTACTTCAAAGTAGTTCTTTTGCAACAATTATCCTAGAACTGAATAAAAAATAATAATTGTTCCCGATGTAATATCAATATTGACAAATGTCTTCTGGAGATCAGGATGGAAACATCTATAAACTTCTGCGCATAGGAGCATCGAAGATACACTTTGATTGACTAGACAATTTTGTTTGCAATCGAACTCAATTGATGGACAAAGCATAAATAGGTGAATATCTTTGATAGAGGAGGAAAGTAGGCCAATGTACAAAGTAAATCCTTCTGAAGTTAAAAACCACAAAGGAAATATGAAGGCATCCGATCAATTAAATAACATGTTGTAAGGATAGCATCATTAACGAAGATATATACCGAAAAAGAGTTTTAGCAATTTCACTCAAGTTACAATGCTTACGATCAGGTACACTATTTTCCTATTGAGTATACGAGCAAGATGTTTAATGGATGATATCGTCATACAAATTTCTTGAATTCAGAAGACATGTATTCTTTATCCTTGCTAAATGGAGAAGTTGATACACTTCAGTATGCAAAAATTTTAAAACACCAAACTAAGGTGATCAGCTTCCCTTTAGAAATGACCAAAGGGGATATGAACAACTTCCTATTAAAGTTAGGTGTTTATTCAGTAATAGGGCAATCAAGCCAGCAAGTCGAGGGAACGATCTAGGGTGCAAGAGGGTTTCATCGATCCCTCCCTCAATGCAAGGCTAAGTGTGACAGACATGGGGCTAGGGTTTCTCCCCAACCCCCCTCACCACTACTACCACCGCTTCGCTTCGACCTGCCCACATTTCTATTTTTGTCATCTTTATCAACCCCTACCTCTTTTATTGGCCTCCTCTCTTCCACTTACCACATTGACCTTTTGATCATATGTGTCTTTGTTTCTTGTGATGGAGTCCTCCTTGATCCACCGTCATTCCGCATTCCCCCACCCCTCTCCCTGCGGCCAAGTCTATGGATGTAGAGGTAGAGAATGGAGGCTGAAACAAACTTCCCACCTCTACTAATTAGGAGACCGTCGCTTCCTCGTTCTTCTTCTTCGGCATTCAAGGTGTCATGGAGAACTATTTGTAGGGGTCAAGGCTTGCCCAAGGATGAGGAAGTAGACTTGGGTTTACTCACCTGAAGCATGGAAAACAATCAAATAGTGATGGTTTGCCATTTGGAAAAGATTGAGCCAAAAGAGTAGTGGGCGAAGGCCATTGTTTGATAAGTACTAGGGAAGAGAACTCCTCTCATCGTCTTAAAGGGTTTGTGTCAAAGGCGGGGAAATTAAGGTATTGATCTGACCTCAGGGTCTATCAGCGACGTCGACAGAGGACAGCGACAACCTTATCGTTGTGGGTCAGTGACTAGCCGCGTGCACTCAAACTGATGCTTGGCATTATCTTTATTGTCGTTTTATTTTTTTTCCAGCAATTGTGGTTATTATTTGTTTTATGAGTCCCGCATCGCCAGTATGTAACCATGTAGTGCACCTAGGCCTCTTTATAGAGGACCCAGGGCCCCCTTTTTATTATTGGTAAATGAAATAAACAATCTTTGCTTTGCAAAATTTCTCCTGGAAAAGGATGAAGGAGAGCGAGAAGTTCTTCAGGTGAGAAGGTTTAACCCTAGGTAAGAGACCTAGGTTTCTTTTTACCCCGAGCTCTCTCTCTCTCTCTCTCTCTCTCTCTCTCTCTCTCTCTCTCTATATATATATATATATATATATATATATATGTGTGTGTGTGTGTGTGTGTGTGTGTGTGTGTGTGTGTGTGTGTGTGTGTGTGTGTGTGTGTGTGACTGGCCGGCTGAACCCTACCCCTCCCCTTTGTGTGTTGCACGACCATCCGACGAGACACCCGCCTAAAGTCATGCCTCGTCGGCTAGCTACGTCCCACCCCACGCTCAGCCCCTCCCTGCCGAGCGTGTGTGTGTGTGTGTGTGTGTGTGTGACCGGCCGGCTGAACCCTACCCCTCCCCTTTGTGTGTTGCACGACCATCCGACGAGACACCCGCCTAAAGTCATGCCTCGTCGGCTAGCTGCGTCCCACCCCACGCTCAGCCCCTCCCTGCCGAGCCAGCCCGGTCGCGAGGCCAACCCCACAGTCAGCCGAACGGCTGCAAGAGCCCCGCAATACATGAGCGTTATTTGAGTCAATCGACCAAGGTAAATGAATTGCATCATTCTTGGGATATCAACTAGCCCATCAGTTGTCGCTTATCACTGGCATGATACACTTCATACAGCTGCTCGAGCACAAAATTTGGAAAATCCTAACTAATCAGCACGTGATATGTACCTGATTGACTTTCATGAGCAACAAAAAGACTCTGGGCAAGCAGATGTAATTATTGAAGTAAAATTAAAAAGATCGCCCATGGAGATAATTGTTTCACAAGCACATTAACTAGAGAAGTATCTAATAAATTTAATTATGATGATTCCAATTATGTATCTACAACTTATGTTCCTAGTATTCACCTAGTCAATTTTTTTGAACATGTGTCACAAACGAATATGCCCATATCATTAGATTCTTGAGGTTTTCTATCCAATTGCATAAGGTCTGATATAGCTTATGCAGCTAACAAAAATAGTAAAGCACTACTAACCCCAATAAGAAATACCATGATGCACTAGAAATGGTCTTCAAATATTCTAGGGGCATTGTATTTTATGTATTACACTTCATCAGATATCTTGTACTTCTAGAAGGTTAGGTCGATGCTCATTTGACCAGCGATTCAATAGACAAAATGTCAATTTTTGGTTGTCTTCTTATTAGGTGGAGTTGATTCTTGCAAGTCTAGAAAGCAAATTGGAACTCTATAAATACTGTAGAAGTTGAGTTGATTCTTGCAAGTCTACAAAGCAAATTGGAACTCTATAAATACTGTAGAAGTTGAGTTGATAACTCAAAGTACAACATGTTCAGATATTGAATGGTTGAAGAACCTCCTTTCGATCATATTGTAAATGGATAGGCTTGCTATCTCTATTCACTGTGATTGTAAAGTTGGCATAAGCAAATGAACCAAGATTTAAATGTGAGATATAATATCCATAAAGTGGAAAAGCTTGCACGGACATAGCCCTTCACAGGAATGATAGTCAAAGAAGGATTCATAAAGCCCACACCAGATACATGGGACAAGGATTGATGGCTATGGTTATTTAATCCATAAGGTACCTTGGTAAGGAACATGTCTCTAGGCTACCTTAAAATTGGTCCGATCTAAGAAAAACATAGCAACCAAACTAATAAAAGGATTTCCTAGGCTGAGGTCCTAGATTCATCGAGAGGGAGGTATTAAGCTCATAAAGGAGTTGTTTATGGTGACCCCCTAACTCTGTGATTAGAAATCTCATACTGGAGGTTCAATGGGTAGAAACCAAGGTTTAAAATTCCTGTATCGGTCGCGGTATCGATCGGCCCCGAACCGGTATGTGCCGGCCGATACGGACCGATACCAATTGAGCAAAAAAACTCAGAATAAAATTTTAAACATATTGGTACCGGTCCATACAAGCCTGAACCGGCCGATACGGACCGGTATGTACCGGTATTAGCCAAGTATCGGGATCGGGTGTTGTACCGGTCTCGAACCGGATAAAACCGATACGTACCGGCCAATACGTACCAATATCGGTCGAGATTTCAAACCCTGGTAGAACCAAGGACTACATGAATGCAACGGAGCAAGTCTTGTTCCCTTATGCGACAACGCTCATGTAATGCAACGGAGCAAGAAGATTTCAATTTTGAATTGAGTCCAAGAAGTAGAGGTAGGGTATCTCATTGTGGGCATTCTTGAATGGCTTACCTATATAGTTGGTCTATTGACCTTGTAGGGGATACAGAATTTTCCTCGGTACTATTCATAAGATCAATATACCAGCATGTGGTTCTTAATGCGCTAACCCACTAAGAACATAATCAAAATCTCTAGTGTGTGACTTGAGGAAATATGGTAGAAGGTCAAAGTTCGTTGAGAACCCTTACATGGATATAGATAACACTAAGTATAGGTTTAAGTTTGGGAGAATGGAACACAATTGCACAGTTGCATCTCACATAGTATCGAAATGACCTTAATTATTTTTTACTAAATCTTTAGTGGCATTAAAATTTTGGATCATGTGTGCAACAAGTGGATACATTAGATTTTGACTTAAGATTTAAAGTCTAATCAGATATTTTACAATCTATTTTGTTTTTAATGTCTAGTCCTATAACGAGTAGATAACTAAGGTATAATGTGCTTATACATATTTAAAGATTCTTAGAGTTTGAATCAAAGCTTGGATTTTGAACCGAGGCCTACACATGCATCACCCACCCGTCGTGCCACTGTGTTGCGCTAACACACACACAAGCACGCACCTCACCACTTGCTAGTATGTGTGTAAGATAAGTTCAACTAAGTTGGGTTGGACTTCCAAGTCCTTTATGTTCTGCAAAATGTTTCTTCTTCAATGTTTAGTTCACTATTGGATACTTAACCAAGTTCATTTAATATATGTTCAAAGCTTACTTCCCTTTGAATCTAAGTCTTAGAATTTGGATTGAGGCACACACATGTCACCCAATCGCATCGACCCGTTGCACTGCACGCACACCACAAAACTCACTTGTGCACACGTAAGATGAGTTCGAATGGGTTTAACCTATAATTTTCATAATTTAGGTTGAACTATTTACACGGTAAAGACCATAAGAATCGTTTCCGCACATCGGAGTCTCTAACAGGTGGGAACGGCTTCAACTGAGCCATGCAAGGCAATAGGTCCCCGGCAGGCAATAACAGATTTGGTCATTGGATAGAGTATACCAAGTGGGATGTTATGGAAAGTCCGAAGGGCCTATAAATACCCATTGAGAGTAGGCTTCTTAGTCACATACCAATGGAAAGCTCTCCCCACTCCTGAATCTCTTTCTTTCTTTTTCCTCTCTATTCTTCCTTTTCGGCACGAGTTTCTATGGTTTTCCAACCTCACACCCTCTTCATGAGAAATGCTATTCAGCCCGGAGGTTTTCTCGATTCCACTCAGCCCGATTGTGTGGCAGCTTGCAACTGGTGGCTGAAAAGATTTAAATGTCGCTAGTGGGTTTCAGCCGGTTTCAACCACTAGTTGCATGTTGCCACGTCAATCGAGCTGGCAGAATCAGGAAAACCTTCGGGCTGAATAGCATTTCTCCCCTCTTCATAGCTTCACAGTGCTGCTCTCGATATTGATTCCATGAAGGTTAGTTCAATGATACATGAAAGAAATTACAAAATTAATGAGAAGAGTACAATTTCCCTGGTTCAAGCCACGCTGAAGTGACAGTCTTGTGGAGAGGGCTAAGGGGGCATATTGACGAACATAAGGGGGCAAAAGAGAAAGCAGCAGCAGAGAGGGCTCGTCTTAGAAACTGACATTTCGAGTGATTGTGTTCGACATTGGACCCAATTCATTGTGCTGAAATGACTATGGAACTCAAACTTACAACATCCATAGCTGACTTCAAATCAAACAAGTTCAGTCCTACAAAGAATAAGGGGCCCTAACAGGTTCTATTTCCAATTCTTTAAATCAAACTCAAGAGCTACTCACAATTACCATAGATTCCCATAGACTTCAATCTTTTGAGAATTGTATTTCCCAAAAAATGTAATGCAATGAGAGAGAGAGAGAGAGAGAGAGAGAGAGAGAGAGAGAGAGAGAGAGAGCCATTTCTTTAAATCAAACTCAAGAGGTACTTAATGCAATGAGAGAGAGAAAGAGAGAGAGAGAGAGAGAGAGAGAGAGAGAGAGAGAGAGAGAGATGGGCATACTTCGAGGGCGTGCTTGAAGCGCTTGTGCTTGCGGAGCTCTCGGACGACGCGGTTGAGCTCGTATTTCTGGACGGTCTTACCTTCCTCCGCCCACTTGTGGAGGACGACCACCGCGCTGCGCTTCGGGTATATGAGGCTCAGCAGCCTCCGGCCGAGAGTGTCCCGCCCGCCGCCGGCGCCGCCGGAGACCCTAGAGGAGGAGGAAGAGGTGGTTGTGTGGTTGGCAGCTCCCGAGGAGAGGAGGGATTCGAGGGGCGCTAAGGCTCCGGCCGAGTAGGGGTGCGCGGGCGCCGAGAGCGCAAGGCGCAACCGATGAGCCCACAGCATTCCTCAACTGCGCTCAAGCTGTCGTGGGTGTCCGTTTCTTTTACTTTGGTGTTCATTAGGTCCCAATTAAGGGTGTGACCTGGGCGGGTCCGACCCGAACCCGACCCGCCCAACTCGAACAATGGACAAGCATGGTCAAAGCAGGTTAACAAAAAAAAAATCAATCCAATTTTAAATTGGACAGATTTGGACACTATCTTTCCCAACCTGAGGAGCCCAAGTAGGCTAGTACAGTGGCATACATGTATGTAGGGACGTTACTGATCTATCACCACATCCATTCCGAAATGTGATGGAATTTTTAGAGAATTAGAGAGAGAGAGAGAGAGAGTGGTGTTGATTGATTGTATTTTTTGTAGTGGTGGTTATTGTTGGTTAATAGAAAATTTTGTTTTTTTTTGTTTTGGTTTTAAGAGATCAAGTATTTTTATTTCTTATGATCAAATTAAACCCATCCAACCCGATCATTTTTCGGCAAATTGGGCAACCCGACATGAGCAAGCGCAGGTTGGCTTCCACCCGTTCCACGAGCAAAACAAGTTGAGGTGTGAGTAGGTCGGGTTGGGCATGGGAAAACCCTTCAACCTGCTCAAGTCCCACTCGTAGTCCCAATTGTCATCCTAGTTTCCTATTGCGACACCCGCACCAAAAAAAAAAAAAAGAGAGAGAGGGGGGGGGGAGTTAGACTTAGCCTCAAGTCCTTTTAGCATATGCTACATTACCTAAAGGACAAACATTGTTTCAATATAAAGCCTTTAAATTAGTCACCCCGAACCACGGTGATTATGTTCGGGGTGATTATTTTAAGTCATTCGGTTTCAATATTACATCAAGTCCCTCCCGAAAGGGTCGAAACAGTACGTGCTACACCAAGTCCCTAACTATAGAAAGGGTATACGTCTCCAGAAAGAGTATCCATTCGTCATCAACAAAGAGAATATATTCTCGCCGGTTGACACAATGCATGTAGCTGTTACTACAGTTATTTCACTATAGCCGCTGCAGTGAAATCACTGTAGCAATAATATCCATTTGATTTGGTAAGAATCAATTTATTGAATTGACTGTTGCTATAGTGATTTCACTATAGCAAGAGTATCAATTCGGTTTGGTAAGAGTATTAATTAGCCGAATGGACACTCTTGATACGGTGAATCACTATTGCAATCGTTTCATGCACAGTATCACCTGACGAATAGATACTCTTGTTGATGACGAATGTATACTCTTTTTCTGGAGATGAATGTATATTCTTCTAAGAATTAGGGACTTGCTGTACAAACACATTCTTAGGGAGCTAGGGACTTCAGGCAATATCCTAACCAATTGTGTCTCTTAGCTTAAATTAAGACCTTGCGAGGGATTTAAGACTAATTACCCCCCCAAAAAAAAAGCAGGGGAATTAGATAAGTTCCAAAGTAACATTTTAGTTTGATTAAGAGGTATCTTTTTTTGTTTGTTTATAATAGGTTTAGAGGCTACAGTTAGTTTTAAAGGTGATCTTATCCCACGTTTTTTGCACTTAAGGGAATCTTTTCTAATCGTTTTGGATGATGTGTTTTTTTTAAAAACCAAAAATATCGATGAGATCCTCCCATGTTAATTCACATTAGATGCTATAGTGCCACGAGTTGCTACACAGTAAATGTTATATTGACACCTGTTGCTACAGTGATTTTACTGTAGATGCTACAATGATTTCATCGTGGTTGCTACAGAGATTTTGACGTGACTACTATAGTGAAATCACTGTAGCAATGTAGCACTAAGTACAATTTTGTATATTTAAGTACCATTTTCAATCATTGTAGCAGCTACAATGAAATCACTATAGGAGCTCCGATAATTATTATGGTTGCTACAAAGATTTTGTTGTGACTGCTACAATGAAATCATTATAGCACTTACCATTTTATTTATTTGAGTACCATTTTAAATCACTGTAAGAAATTTGAGTACCATTTATATAGTGGAAGTTTGACATAAGTCCTTTTTGAGAGATGACTTTTAGTTGTAGGACACGTTAATTTTGAAATATAGCTCAAGTTCCTCCCGACGTGTGGGTGCAAAATTTGTCTAACACCCGAGAGTGGGACCCGCAGCCCGGCCTGGGCCCATGAAGACGATAGTGGGACCTGCAGCCCTGCTTGGGGTCCACGTATGCCATCCGGGATCTGGCGAACATCCCTAAACGATTTCTCAAAACCCCAGGTGTTTCAAGAAATATCCTTAGAATATTCTCTAGAATATTCTTTGGATATTCCCAAACCTCTATATATAGCCAAACTTGTGTAGACTCCAGACAAGAATTCATTATTTTACATTCCACTTTCTGTTTTCCAGAGCTCTCTGAGCCTTCTGGTCTTCAAATTTTCAAACTTTTTCTACCCTCTATCTACATGTAACAAGCACTCCTCAGTCCGTCGAGAGTAGCTTTTATATTTTCAGTGATAATGGATTTAAAAGTTGCGTCTTACCGCACGAAGATGTAGCTAGGCTTCGACCGAATTCCGTCATCACACCCCATGTCAACTCTCTTTATCTCTCTTTATCCTTCTTTGTGTCTCTCTTTACTCTACAATGACTGTATGACAGCTCAGCACTTTACCCCTTAGCGCTTCATAACGTGCCACGTCCCGAAGGTTCAAACCTTCAATCGATTGTTGGAGGGGGGGTTATGTACGACAGCCGAAATCATCCCTCACACGACGAATATATACTCTTTCTGAAATGAATGTACACTCGTTTTGAAGACGAATATATACTCTTTTATGAAGACGAATGTATTCTTGTAGGGACTTGCTAATATAACAAATTATGGTGTCCTGCAACTAATACTGCAAAATAGTTAAGGACCTATACCTAATTTGTCATTTTATATATATGAATACCACAATAAAATCATTGTAGGGATTTGAGTACCATTTTATATATATCTTAATATCATTTCAAATCATTGTAGGGAATTGAATATTATTTTATATATTTGAGTACCATTTAAAACACTATAGAGAATTGAATATAATTTCATATATCTAAGTATCAATTTTAAATCAGTGTAGCAGCTACATTGAAATTAACATAGTTGTTACAATGATTTTCATTGTAGCTGCTACAATGATTTCACTGTAACTACTATCGTAATTTAAAGTAGCACTCCGATTTATGAAATGATACTCAGGGCTACAGAGCTACAATGAAATTACTGTAGCAGCTATGGTGATTCCAATATCAGTTTTGAAACTGTTCGTTTCGTGGGGGAGGAGCGCTTTTTGTTAACAAATGGGTAAATTGATAAATTTGAAAACTTTGGTAGGCAAAACTATCTTTGTAGCAGCTATTGGGCCTATTACAATTTTATCTTTTGCGATGGATCTTTAATGACATAACCTTTGTGTCGGGGCCTACAATTAACGAAATGTTGTTATGGGGACCTAACACTAAGTCTGCAAAGAAAAAGGGGGTTTAAGCCTAAGGTCCTTTTAACTACCCTTGTAGTTTGATAATCCCATGGCTTAAGTTCATTTAGCCTTAACCCCTTCATAACGGGCTCTTTTTTAAACACCCATTTTACCCCTCTAATATCACTCAGTAAGTTAGATTAAATGTAGCAAATTAATAGTTATGGAGTATCAATTCGAGTTAGGGTTTGTTTGGTTGGAGGGAGTTGGAATCGGCGTGTTCCAACTCCCGCGTGTTTTTCTAAAGTGGCTGTTTGGTTCCGTGCATAGGCGGACGACCAGATGAGTTTCAACTCCTCCGTGGGTTTCGATTGTATAAAAAAGGCGTGAGTTTGTACCCCACGGTTTTCAGGTGGAGTTCCAACTCATTCCGTTTGTACCCCACGCATGAGTTGGAACACGCCGGTTCCAACTCCCTCCAACCAAACAGACCCTTAACAGAGTATCAATTCGGATGCTACAGTGATTCCACTGTAGAAGTTGCAGTGATTTGCTGTAGCATATGCAATGAAGTCACTGTAGCAACCGATTGATATTTTGATATATGAAATCATTGTAGCAAACATCGTACAAACACAATTGATTCTCTGTTGCACGACGAGTAATGGAAGGGCCATTTTTGCCATTTGATAGGGGTTGAAAAAGTTAACAAAGGTTAAATATAAACTATGCTTTTAGGATGAGTTTGAGTTCAAACGAACACATTATCAAGATTGGAGCTTAAAAGCATCTCCTAAAAAAGGTTTTCACTAAGTGCTCCCAAAATAATTATTTTTTTGCTAATTGGGGCCCCCTCTCCTCTTTATGGACCTTTGTTGTCCATGCAAGTCACCACCTTCGCTACCCATACAGGACCCCACTGTCGATGTTGCCCCTGCAAGCGGAGGCGTAGAAGGAGAAGAGGATGCTCAAAACAGGAAGAGGAGGGTGGTGGTGGCGGATCAAAGCATAGAGGGGTGGTTGGGAGGATGCAAGGTCCTACATGGACTCGTCTCCGCCATCCATCCCATTCTCTTTGCATCCTAGTGGTGGGAGTATTATTCTAGGGGCCATGGGATGAACTCAAGGTGGATTCCTGAGATGCGCTATAAGACCATCAAATGGTCCCTATAAATTTCGGTAGGATATCGAAGTTGGTACCATAGAATTTTTTGTGCATGTTTTTATTGTTATAAACATCATCTGCTTCTAAAGACTATTGGATTAAACTTTCATGTGACAAGCTGTAATGGCACCCCTAGCAAGTGATTCCCATCGGTTGTGATAGAAGTCGTTATTGCCTAATGCAAAGGAGTCAAACACCAATGGATGGTACGTACGTTGTTTTTCTTAACCGCATCGAGAGAGGAACATAGCTTTTTGTTTTCCTCTCTCTCTCTCTCTCTCTCTCTCTCTCTCTCTCTCTCTCTCTCTCTCTCTCTCTTTCTGGACCTTGCGATCGCTTCCAGACCAAATTGGCAGCTGCTGGAGATTGGAAGCTCTTCGTCGATGGCTCGTCCAACGTCTCCGGAGTAGGGATCGGGGTCATGCTAATCTCCAAAGAGGTAATCATTGAAAAATTCGTTTGACTAGATTTTACAGTTACGAACAACGAGGCGGAGTACGAAGCAGTCTTAACCGGCCTGGAGCTCGCAAGTGACGTCGGCGTGAGAAAGCTTGAAGTCTTCAATAACTCTCAGCTAATCATTTGTCAAGTCAACGACGACTACGCCTCTCGGGATACGCGAATAGCGAGCTATGTAGATCTTGTGAAGGGCATGACCATGAAGTTCAGAAAGATTTCGTTCGAGCAAATCCCTCGATCTGACAACAAGCCATCTGACACCCTTGCCAACAATGTCTTCCTGCTCAGAGGACTCGAAGTCCAACAGATAGTGATCAAAGTGTAAGATCGCCCCCAAATCCAACTTGGTGAGAGCGCAGTAAATTAAACCTCATCCGTGGTACTCCCCGACGGTTGGACTGCGTCAATCATTCGCTACCTCCGAGAAGGCGAGCTCCCCGCGATAGGGAAGAAGCTCGACGAATAGAGAAGAGTGTCGGTCGGTATCTCATCCGCTGGGGTTGACTTTTTAGAAAGTCCTTTGGCGTTCCCAACCTCAGGTGCGTAGTGTTTGAAGCTGAATGAGTTGTCTTTTAAATTTATGCTCGATAGTGATCTAAAAAAAATCAACTTGCACGCGATCAGTTCGTACACAGCTTCCATAAAAAATCAGCTCGCACATAATCAACACACACACACAGCTTCTATAAAAAATCAACTCGTATGCGATCAGCTCGTATACAGCTTCCATAAAAAACCAGCTCGCACGCAGCTTCCATAAAAAATTAGCTCGCATGCGATCAGCTCACACGCAACTTTCACAAAAAATCAGCTCGTATGTGATCAGCTCGCACGCAGCTTCCATAAAGGATCAGTTCGCACGCGATCAGCTCGCATGCAATTCCCTCAAAGGACGGTCCGCTATCATGCAGACTCAAAGCAAGACTGGGGTTCTCAATGGCCGTTCTGAACGACCTTGAGATCACCGGAGTAGTCCGCTGTCTAGGGGACTTTAACATGACCGAGGTCATTCGCATTCACATGCCATGATAGGAAGACCTCAGGGTGATCTAGGGGGACCTAAGTGGGTGACCACCCACTTAGGCGATCTGAAAATCTCTTGGTAACCCCTCGAAACTCGGGTTAGGTGAGACCGTCGAGAGGTGCGAATGTTGCCAATGGCCGAGCTGATGGCATACCCAGTAATCCTGGTTGCAGAGGAACTTGGCCGGGCAGGGGGCAGCTAGCACTTAATTTGTTTTTCAAAATAAAATATTTAATCCTTGGGTTTTGGAAGCTTTGAATTATTAAATTTGTGTTTCGTTGATTTTCCGAGCTCAAAGATCAATTTGTGCTTTACCGAGCATGTCGTGTTTTCTGCTTGCATATCGTTTTTTTTTTTAATTGTAACTTTTTACACGATTTAGCTGTCTTGCCCAGGGTATGACCCTCGAGACCGCTGAACGACCACATCAGGAAACTCACAGACAGCAAAAAGGAAAACAGCAAAGACGAAGGCAGACTAAAGAATATTTTATTACGTTAAAAAGAAAAAACAATTACAAAGATTGAGACAACGAGTTCATGGTTTGCTCATGTCCGCCCCACTGTCATCCCCCAGGCACCTCTTCTTCGACCTCTCTGCTTTGTATTTATCAACGGCAACGGCATCGCCCTTCATGAGGAGCTCCTCCAGCTGGGCTTGGAGGCGGCTTTGTTGAGCTTGCAGACCCTTGGAATGTGCCTCCTTCATTGCGACGATTTTGGCCTTCAAGGCAATCACCTCGCTCAGGAGTTTGGCCGTCTCCGTTTGTGCCGTCTTAGCTTCTTGGAGCTCGACGGCAGATTGGGCACGAGCTTCCTCTGCCAGCACCAACTCTGCTCTCAGCTCCTCCACCTCCACTCTTAGCTCGTCGAAGCGGTCCGCTTGGCGGAGTCGATGTATATACTCATCCACCTTGCGTTCAGATCCCAGAAGGGAATCGTCGAACAAGGCGACGAGGTCTCTACCGACGGTGGCAACCTCCGCGACAAGGGCTATACTTTTTTTCTCCACCTAAAAAAGGCAAGTAAAGTGATGAGGGACTAAAACTAGAGGAAATGAGAAAAGACAAGGGTGTTACCTCAGCGAGCTTATTATAGAGGGTGATGTATGGAGATTTAGCAAAGATATTGCAGCCAAAGATCTTATGAAGATAATAAGGTGCCTTGGCCTCTTCGTCCAAAGAAAGCTGAGTCCTCGGACCGCTTTGACCGCCGGGGCCCGAAGTGGAAGCAATGTTGGGGGCAGGCACTGTGGCCGTAGGGGCTGGAGGAGGAATCTTCGGGATGCGGCTTTCTCCACCTCTAGGTCGAGATCGCCTGTTTGGCCTTCGGGCTTCGACTCCGAGCTCGAAGCATCCGAGCCCGAGCTTGACGACTCGCATTTGATATCCCCCAAGGGAGGAGACTTGTAGACCAAGTCCCCCAGGGGATCGACCTTGGCATGATCTGACATCGCAGGCGGGCTTGGAGGAGCCAATCCGGGCAGATAGGGAGGACGGAGGGCCACAGCAGAGGCAGAAGCATCTAGCTCGCTTTCCCTCATGGTGTTCGCACCTGAGGTAAAGAGGCCAAACTTTGCCCTATGGGGCCTCAGCCCCCGCTGAGGGAGTTGTTGGAGGCAGCGCTTGAGGTCGCTCTCCCGCTGCTTGCATACCGGGAGTGCCTTAAGGGGGAGGCTCGGGTCGACCGGACTCTTCATCGTCCAAGCTCGTTCAGTCAAGCTCCGAATTGAGCCTCGTCTTCTGGAGGGCTTTTCTGCCGCTGCTGCTCCGCCTGCTCGCTCAGGAATGCCTCGTGAGCTTGGCGAACCGAATCGGCAAACCCGGGTACCGATTTGAGGCCAGGGGCGGATGGTCGAGCGGGCTTCCTCTTCCCCTGAGCTTCCATCTCGGGGGTCATCACGGCGACCCGGAGAGGGACTGAAAGATCACCAGGAAAATTTCCCATCAGAATCTATGCCATTCCGGACTCAACCTCCGCCATAGTTAGCAGGAGCTCGACATCAGGATCGCCAGGCTCGAGGAAACATAATTTTCATTTGATTACGAGTGTCTCCTGAGTGGGGCCCGCAGTAGAAGCAATGGAAGAAGTAGCAGGGATGAGAGGAGCTTGTAACTGACTTGGGATGGAGTCACTGTAAGGTGGTGATGGTATGCAGCGTCGGCCTGGCCAAGCATCTCCAGGATGTCAGGATCGGTTATGTTGATAGGGGAAGCCCGCTTCTTTTCCATCTTCTTTAGAGGGCTATTGCCTGGGTTCCCAGCACCCTTACCTCCCCTGCTCACTCCGGACGTGGGGGGAGCGGTGGTCTGCTTCTTGCGGACTACCTTCTGCTTCAGGAGGATAGCCCCCGACCTCGCATCCTTGAGCTGGAATGGAAAGTCTGGAGCGACGATCTTCTCAGAAATCCACCCTCCCAGGTAGTGCAAGATGGCCTCGTCGAATGATTGCTCCCTGTCGGATTCAATGCACTTCCTTTTTTCGGCCCGGAAGAGGACAATCTCTCTGAAGACGGATTGGGTGGGTCAGTCCGGATGAACGGGAACCCCGCTGTGTCACCCCCGCTACCCCCCAACGGCTACGAAAGGAAAATCCTTCCAGTAGTGATCGTTGCTCTCGATGACGTAGAAGGGAAGTATCTCGCTTGGTCGCCGGGTGAGGTAGAAGATACCGCATCTGACGTTGCTGTAGACTGGTCCCGGTTTCAAGAACCACTTCTTGAGCAGGTAGCTCAAGGGGATCTTCACGTTTATGGAGGTCTTGAGTTGGGAGAACCCATACAACACCCCCCAAGAGTTCTTGGTGAGCTAAGCAGGGCACAACCCCGCCAACTCCAGGAACTCACCTGCTATGTGGCTTAGGGGGAGCCTGAGTCCGAACCATAGCAGCCCCACGGAGATCACGGTTCCTGTCCATGGTCTCCCCGAGAGTGGCATCTCGACGACCAGGAGGTTGGCAGGGAGGTCGATGGCCACGCGGATACTCTCAGCAATCGGCAGGCCGATGGAGTCCTTGAGCCAGACCACTGCTGTCTCCTGATCTTATGCCGGAACTTCAGTCTCCGGAGGTGGAGGGACTTCTTAAACAGGAAGATCAGGCACAGGGGGCGGGAATGATTGGGAGTACAGCAGGAGTCACAAACTGCTCCTATCACTACCTCGGAACCAGAAGCAGCGAAGGTCACCATCGGAAAGAAGAGAAGAAAAGAAAGCCGAAGTAGATGTAAGAGCGAGTTGAAAGGGAGAGCTGATCGCAGTAAAGAGGGGTAGAAATCCTCACCCACCCCCTATTTATAGGCTCAATAACGAAAGGCGAAGCAATCAGCATTTAATGACGAGCACGGCGTACGAGGCGACACGACGGCGGTCGATATGACAAAATCCGTCTCCCAATCAAAGCACGCCACGTGCCCTCGCGCGTGTGCAAGAACCGAGACAGCGCCAGCGGTGTCCCTTCTGTCGGGTCTCTGACCAACCAATAAGCGACGCGTGGCTCGGCACCGTACAAGATCCCGTAATGCACCATGATGAGATTCGGCTCCTCGGGGTCCTGATCCGGCACCGCATTAATGCGATAGAATAGGCAAACATACGGATCCTCGTGGCAGCAATCTTGCCCTCGGAAATGGCTCGCAAGTGGTAAGCTCGCACGCAATACCTGTAAGTAATCAGCTCGTACTCAACCTTGTCGAAGAACAGCCTGTATGCCCACAACTCTATCAAGACGACCTCGCTGGGCTCCTGAGCGAGCGGGGATATATCTCGCCACTCCCTCAGGAGGGGATAATGAGGTGCCAAAAAATATCACTGGCTTGTCATCCACGTGGCAACAGCAGAAGAGCACGATGAGACGAACATGAGTCATCAGGTGGATCATCCTTGTCTTTGGAAGCACCATGTGTGACCTCAGGAGGCAAAGGAAGAAGCCCCCCTAGATGAGCTCGAAATTCAAGGCCAATTTTGATTTTTAGATAAGCAGCATTGTGACCAAAACAAGACTTGGAGTTCGAAGAACACTCCCAATGAAGCCGGTCTCCGCCCTCACGAGCAGCTCGCACGCAGAGAGATCGTTTCTTGCTGATAGGTGTCATATACCGTAAGGTGTCCCACAGCTCATCGGACGTACATCTCCCACTACCAGCTCGCTCACAGAAGAGTTCGCCCTGACCGCACGCAATCAACTCGCGCATGGAAGAGGTCATCCCTGGCTAACGCCACAGCTCGCCCTGACCGTATGCGATCGGCTCGCACGTGGAAGGGGTTGCCCCTGGCTAATGCCCGTAGCTCGCCCTGACCGCACGTGATCGGCTCGCGCGTGGAAGAGGTCGCCCCTGGCATAGCTTGAAGAACCCCTCAAAAGATTCAACGCCCACAGCTCGCCCGGGAGCTCGCCCAGCTAGTTCGCGATGGGCTTGCCTAGGAGCTCGCCCGATCACGTAACAACAGAGGAGTTCGCCTACTTACCAGCGGCGGTCACTTACAGTAAGGCGGTAACAAATTGACAGATGTCACCACTCTCGTGGAACTACGTGGACAATTACGAGCCACATTCGCCGACCAAGGTCGATCTATAATGCCCCAGACTAGAGCCTTTCAGAACGTCCACCTGGACTAGACCGCCACCGCCTGGCAGGCTAAAAGACAAGGGCCATTAAGAGCCCATATGGGCTGGCACGTGAAGGTGTAGAAGGTGCGAGATAGAGCGGCCATGTGTCGAACTCTGGCGATCTGTAAAAGGTCTATAAAGGTACGATCCCCGACTCCAAAGTACAGGTTTGAAACTCGAAAACCCAAACAATTTTCGGCTACTAAAGCTCTCCCTTTTTCGAACCTTCACTGACTTGAGTGTCGGAGGGTCTGTGCTCCTCACGGAGCTAGCCACTCATATTTTTCTGTCTTGCAGACTGGGCGACCTCCTCAGCTAAATTTTCCCCCGACAGCCACCTTTAAAATATTGTCACTTTCCTCAAAATATTATCCCCATCCTCGAAATCATTTATGTGCCGATATGCACGGGCATTACTAGTGTGTGTGTGTGTGTGTGTGTGTGTGTGTGTGTGTGTGTGTGTGTGTGTGTGTGTGTGTGTGTGTGTGTGTGTGTGTGTATATATATATATATATATATATATATATATATATATATATATATATATATATATATATATATAATACGGGGTATGAGCTGACAGCCCATTTGGGCATTTGGGCTGTCAGCTCACAGCCATCCGATCGTGATCAGCGACCGTCTGTTTAAAATTAAAAAAAAAACACCGAACCCACTCTCTCCCTCTCCCTCTCTCTCTCGCGAGCGGCAGCGGCAGCCCCGTCCCCGACCTCCCGCTCCAGCAGCCCCCTCCGGCACCGGCACCGGATCTGGCCGGGGGACGGCGCATAGCCGGGTCGGAGGCCGGAGGGGACCGAGGGGCGCAGGGGTCGGGGACCGGGGGCGCGGGGGTCGGGGGCGCAGGGCCGGGGGCCGGGTCGGAGGCGGGCGCCGGAGGGGAATGGGGGCGCAGGGGGCAGGGGTCGGAGGGGTCGCGTGCCCAAATGGGCTATCAGCTCATACCCCGTATTCTCTCTCTCTCTATATATATATATATGTATATATATATATATGTATATATATATATATATATATATATATATATATATATATATATATATATATATATATATATATATATATATATATATATATATATATATATATATATATATATATATATATATATATATATATATATATATATGACCCGGGAAGCTGAACTCAAGTTCACCATTCAAATAGTGAACTTAAATGAAGAATCTACCATGTGTCATGAGAAAGTCAACAATTGCAGCTAGAAGTATTTATATATGCACATATATATGAGGATATATATAAATATATACTCAACCACAATTGTTGATTTTCTTAGGACACGTGGCATCTTCTCTCTCTCTCTCTCTCTCGCTCTCTCTCTCTCTTCGAGGGGGGTTTCTGTGTTCAGCTGCTGCTTATGAGGAAAAATAAAATAAAATGATGACCTCATGAGGGACTGCCACATGGCGCTGAAGGCCTATAGATGGGTCCAAATCATACTCCAACTAGTAAGAAACCCAGACAATATCCGGATGAACTTAATACACGTCACTTGGCACAAACGACATCACATCCGTCAGAAGTATTGTGCAACTAGAGCGAGTGTGATTCACTCATCTGGGTGTGATTTAGTTGTTAGAGAGAGATAGTCCTGATGATTTTTCTAATTAACATCAAATAACCATTAAATGTCATTGAATAAGTATTTATCATCTTTATAGTAGTTTTTTAATAGGATTATATGGGAGAACGTCGCGTTCACACATGGGAGAAGGGTTCTTGCTCTTCATTATAGGTCCACTTGCCACACCACGGGAGAGAAGGCTCCATTTTAGTATTATACTAATAAGAAACCCGGGCAATGCCCGAATGTGCTTGATGCATGCCATTTAGTAAAAGATAAAATCGCAACTGTTCGAAGAAGTGTGAAATCCAAAGTGAGTGTGATTCACTTGTTAGAGAGAGAGAGAGAGAGAGATTAACATCAAATGACCATTAAATGCCATTGAATGAAAATTTATCATCTTTATAGTAGGTTTTTTAATGGATTTAAAAGAAAGCCATGTTCACACACGGAAGAAGAATTCTAGCTCTTTAAAAGACATTCACGTGTCAGAACACGGGAGAGAGGCTTCCATTTTAGTATAGATACTAGTAAGAAACCCGGGCAATGCCCAGATGAGCTTGATGCACAGCCATTTGGCACAGATGACATCACAACTGTTCGAAAAAGTATAAAATCTAAAGTGAGTGTGATTCACTTGCTAGAGAGAGAGAAGGGGGGAGAGATTAACATCAAATGATAATTAAATGCCATTAAATGAGTGTTTTATTATATTTGTGGTAGGTTTTTAATAGGATTTAAAATTGAGCCGTGTTCACACATGAAAGAATGATTATGGTTCTTTAAAAGACGTCCACGTGTCACAACATGGGAGATAGGCTTCCGTTTTAGTATATAGTATAGACTATTAGATTAGATATAATCATAATCAATCAAAAATCCAATAAAATGAGGAACATTAACAGCCTCCTCGTAATCATCCTGTCGATTAATGTTGTTTGAACAAAATGAGGGACATCTCCACGGGAGCCACCACCACCCTCCCGCCAGCCACTGTCGGCCAATAGAGTTCCGATCTCCTCACGACGATCGGTCCCCGATCAGTGGGTCCAACGTGCATCACATCCACACGTAGTCAGTTGGAGTATGATTCACTATTGGGTGGCATACCATGATGTGGTGGGGACTCATTTGCTTGCGACTGAAGGAAGTAGGGCTCCTATTGAACCGAACAACCCCCTATTAACAAGTGAACAACACCAAATCTACTTATAGCTTATTTTATAGGCATTAGAGATGAAGAGCTAAGAGCTTAGCTTTCGTGGATCTTATATTCAACTCTACCCAATGTCCCGCCGCCCCATGTGCCATGGCCACCACCCCTGCCGATGACCCACCATCTCATCATGTGGAGCTGGTTTGTTCAAGAGCAATGCTATTCATCCCAAAGGTTTTTCTGATTCCGCTCAGCCCGATTGACGTTGCAGCATGCAATTGGTGGTGTAAAAGACTTGAATGTCACTAATGGGTTTTAACCACCAGTTGTACGCTGCCATATCAATCGGCAAAATTAAAAAACCTTCGGACTGAATAGCATCTCTTTGTTCAAACATAGCATTCATTACTCTCATCTTGACAAACAGTTTAATACGTCTCAACCGTCCGGATTGAGTGCCACTGACCTGTTGGATTGATGTCTCTTGCGGGCCCCAGCTGTGCAATCATTTACAATTGTTATGTTGGGCCCCCTTTCTTCAAAGAAGAGGGGGGTCCCACCAAAAATAGTTGTATGCTGCTTGGTGGGGCGAGCACACGGTATTCTTTAGTAAAAGGCGAAAGAATAGTTCGCTCTGTGCTCACCACGCAGCTCCGTGATTTTTCCCAGCGGGAGGCAAAGCCGCTTATATAGCACCCATTCGAGCCGGGCTTCCGCGGCAACAGCCGATGTGGGACTAAACAATCTTCAGTATCCCGTTGACCCGAAGTGACCAGTGAGAACAAGTCACGTGCGGCGCTCGTGTAAGAGCAAAATGGTAATTATATGGTTTTTTTTTTACTTACACCCCCAAATTTATGTCAAAATCTGAGTTACGCCCACACATTTATAAATATTTCACTTTACCCCCTAATCCGCCAATTTAAAATGGGGGTGTAATGCAAATTTTAATATAAAAGTTGGGGGGGGGGATAAGTAAAAAAAAAAGGATTAATGTGTGATACATCTCCACCAACAAATCGCTGGTACAAGAAGGACCTGCAAAAGATTCGATTAATATAAGGTACCCAATCTTTTACAGAAATCCAAAAATGCTTTCATTGCATTCCTTCTTCTTTCTCTCTCGAGTGTGACCAAATGGTGGAGGCAGACTCGATCATCAAAGGTGGCTGTGGAAGGCATGAGCGAGAACTCAAGTCACAGCTGTTCGCTGTCGCTGGGCGTGCAACGGAGACGAGAAGATACGAGATTCGAATGGGTTCAATTTAGGATCTCAGGTCTAGTATTTATCCCATGGCTCGTACAACGATCTTTGGGTTTAGGATTAGGTTTGCATTTGGTTCGGAGGGCACCGAGCAATGACAGTCTTCGGTTCGGTAGTTGGTGATTCATTGGACGGCTCACTAAGTCCCCTCCCCCACCCCAAAAAAAAAAAAAAAATCCACTTATAACTGGTCACTCATGGTCAAGGGAGGTAGTAGGGGGTAAAGTCAAATTTTTAGAATGTGGGGTGTAAATCAAATTTCGACATAGAAGTGGGGGTGTAAGTAAAAAACCCCCCTAATTATGTCGCTCAGCCTAGCACCAGCCCAGCGGGGGAGTAAAACCCCAGTGAGTGTCGGTAAAACCCCAGCCCTCCACAGAGCTCCGACGATCCACATCACTCCCTGCTTGCGGTTTAGGTGAAACTTCTTGAATCCCCCTCTTTGTTTTTTTTTTTTGGTGATCCGATTGATGCATTGCAATCTCTCTCTCTGTGCTTAACTGTAGATCTTGGTCACACGCTTTACTCTCATTTGTGCTTCAATCATCACCGATTCACCATCACCATCATCATTGGGGTTTGGTGCATCCAAATGGAAGAGTTTTTCTTCTAGTTTGTCACCTTTGATGCGTGTTTGGAGGAATTTTTCTTCACTATGGAGTTCTAGGGTTCTTGGGGTTCTAGGGTTCTTCTGTTTCTTAGGTTTTAGGACCTCTCTCGACCGCAAATCGCGTTCTGCAGTGCCTTGGAGGTCTAGATGGCTCATATGGGAGTCTTATTTTCCTGTTAAATGAACTGGGTTTTTACTTAAATGCGGTTTGACACCTGTTACAAATTAATTTAGAGTTTGTTATTCATGTAGGTTTAGTTCCGCATCGGCATTGAATTTCCAGAACAATGCACCCTCTAAAAGTTAGCTGTGTCGGGCAAACATTCGCTCTAGCCAGAAGCGGTGATCCTCATGAGAAGAAGACTCGCCGTCGGCGATCAAAGGAGGAGAGGAAAACAATGGTTGAGTCCTTTATAAAGAAGTAATTAATTTTTGCTTACACGTTAAGAGTTGTGGTATTTTGTATCGTCATGTCGGTTAGTTTTACTTCTACATGTTAAGAACATTTTGAATGCAAATATTGTGAATTGTGATGGATTTCTTCACACTATTCTTTATATGGTCAGCGTAGGTGGACCTTGTGAAAGGAATATCAAATGTATTTATCAGCATGTATAAATTATAATGATGCGTTAGTAGTTCTTCATTTCTCGGACTCTTCAATACACTCCTTAGAATGATTATTACTGTTCGTATTGCAAATCATGCACCCTTCATATAGTCCACCTTGTGTGTGACCATTATTTTTTGAATGATTGACGGATCATCACTATCTTGGTGAAATTGTACTTTCTTAAAAGCAAATTGTTTGGTGACAAATATAAAAATATTTGACTATCTTGTCACTACCCAATTATTGAGTTGTTTCTGGGATTTTTTTTAACAAAATGTGATAAAAATAATAAAACATACACATTTTGGATGTTGGCGAACACGCTTAGCGAAAATAAGCTTTAAATATTTTTTTTATGCGAATTACAAATAAATAATGCTTGCACTATTATATCATAAAGAAATCTAGCAATTTTATCTCAACAAGACGACACTATGCAACAAAGGGTTTGTGATGAGATCAGGGGCATGTCTTAGCTAGATACTACAATCTTTTAGGTATCACCTTCCTCATCATGCTTACCATATCTATTCTTCCCTTCATTGAATGTTTTGATCAGCCTTATGGGTTGCACCAATCCTTGGTTTTCAAAGGTTAAGGAGATCGAGATGGAGCTAGATAAGGAAGGGATAACTGATGGGGACATCGAGCCTCGGCCCTGGCGAGTGTACCAGCGCAGGAGGCGACATCTGAGCATGTGGTTCTAGCCATGTGGGCTGTTGTTTTCTGTTTTGTTATTTGGCTTATGTACTTTTAGTCCCACCTCGATTAGTGGGCTGTTTCGTCTGTCGTTGTAAGCCTATTTATAGGCCTTTTATCTTTTCCTTCAGTATGCAATGAATAAACAAATTTATGTTTTCCTCCACACTTGTGTTGAGAGAAATCAGGGTGAGGTGTGTGAAACCCAAACCCAAACCCTAGGCGTGTGAAACCCTAGGTTCAGGCTAGCGTGTGAAACCCTAGTCCTCCCCCTCCCTCTTTTGCCTCCTCTTAGCCGCCGGCCCTGCCCCTCCCTCTCTCTCTCCCCCGACCTCTCCCCTCCCGTCCCCGACCCCCAGCCAAACCCGGCCCGCCCCGGTGCCGCCACCACCCAGTCCCGATCCACAGCCCTGACCGGCCCCCTCTCCCTCGCCGTACTGCTGCCCACCCGATCCCCTCCACCCCCGCCCCTCTCTCCCTCTCCCTCTCCCGCAAACCAGACCCAACCCGACCCGTGCCCGGCCCCGACCTCATCTCCTGGTGCCGCCGCCCACTTTGAGCCCCTTGCCACTGCCACCCCGATCCCCACCCCTCCCTTCTCCTCCCGCGCCCCAGCCGACCCTGGCCCTGCCGCCCGATCCGACCACCCCACCTGCAGCACCGCAGGCCAACCCGACCCCAGCACACACCCCCCCCTCTGCCAGCACCCCGATCCCCTCCCTCATCCCTCATCCGATCGGCCCGATTCCCAAGCCCCCCATCAGATCCCGAACCCCCATCTCCCTCATCCGATCCACCCCGATCCCCTCCCCTTCCCCGCGCCCAATCCGAGCACCACCTCCCCACCCCGATAGCCCATTCCCTCGGCATGACGGCATGGCCGATCCCGATGTTGATCACGGCCTGATCGACGACGAAGACGGCTTCCTCGACATTCGGTCTCCCTTCCTCGACTTCCAGTTCAGCGCCGGCGAGAGCGTGAAGGAGTACGTGGAGCACATCACCTACCTCGTCGCCAAAGACGCGGAAGCACAGCTGGGAATTTCGGAGAACCATCAGCGGTGGCATCCCGGCGCGCCGGTACATCCCAACGTGCTAGCCCTTCGAGCCCTCGCTCAAGCCCCGGCTCAACCCGAGGACCCCGCATCGACATCGACCCCGCCACCAGTTGAGATCCCTGAGGTCCCCCACAACCCTCAGTAGGTGAGTTTCCTTTTTCCCCCGGTCAATATTGGAGGGTGATACCAAAGATCAATTCTCCTATATTTTATCTATGCAAAACTGCTGCCCACTTTGAATGGTGAGTTGTGAGATTCTGATTAACCCTGTTTGTTATTAGCCTTGACATTGCATGTGGAACCCTGCTGATATAACCAAGTATTTGTTGTTCGGTTAATTAAGACTGGAATACCTATTTGCGTGCCTGTTAGGCTTTGCTAAAACCATTAGCCATATTATTTGTTTAAATTAATTTCCTGTCTCGACTCGGAGCACACAAGCGACCCTGTCGCTGCTCAACGAATCTTGAATTCCCTGTTACCCACACTGTTCCACATCATTTTGGTATCAGAGCATGGTCATAGCTAGTTCATTCGCATTCAATACCGGATCCTGCATCTTGCATTCATTTTAGTGCATTAAAAAAAAAAAAATTATTATTATTAGCATCATCTTGTGTGTTGTCCTTGCATGCCAACCCGTAGGGGTAGGCCATATCTATTAGGAGAGTCTAGCGAGTCGGACAACTGCAGTATGGATCCCGAGGCCCTGACTAGAGCACTTGCCGAGTTGACCCAAGGTATAACCGCCATGACCCAAAACCTCGCTGCGTATCAGCGCGACACCAATGCTCGGTTAGACCGGATGGAACAAGCGCGGACCGACCCGCATGTCGAATTTCCCAATCCCCCTCAAGGGCACCCGGCCAACTGGCAAAACAATCAGGACCCCGATGATCAGTACCTTCGGAGTATCCGGTTAGAGGTACTGTCCTTTGATGGTAGACACGATCCCCAGTTTTTCCTGGATTGGCTCCAGTCCATGGATCGTTATTTCACGTGGTATCCTTTAACTGAGGTTAGGAAGGTCCGCTTCGCAGCCATGAAGCTCAGCGGACCCGCGAGCCAATATTGGACCAATGTGGAAGCGTTGAGAGTCGCGCGAACCCAGGACCCTATTGATACTTGGGTCGCCATGAAGAATGAGCTGAAAGGTAAGTACGTGCCACCGTCGTACCAGGCACGACTGTCAGACCAATGGCACTAATTCACCCAAGGTAGCAAATCGGCTAAGGACTATGTTGCCAAATTTGATGAGTTCCTCACTCGTTGCAACGCCCTTGGAACCGAGACGCCTGTCCAAGTCCTTTCCCGTTTCCGGTCTGGTCTGAGGGAAGACCTAAGCAATGAGCTCCTTGCCAAAGATGTCACGGAATTGGAAAGAGCCTACGCTTTAGTACAAGACCTTGACGCCTCTAGGTCTAGTCACGCCTACAGGCATTCTGACTCTAGGAGCTATCCCACCAAGCCCTCCCCTAGCAATTCCAATCGGACCTACCCCAACTCTTCTCAACCAAAGCCCAGCATTCCCAATAAGAATTTTGAGAGGGACGCCCGAGGAAAGAGTGTCGAGCGTGACTTCTCCAAAGTCAGCCCTCTCACAAAGTGTTGCAAGTGTCAAGGGTATGGCCACGTAGCTGCCAACTGCCCCAGCCCTGTCAGAGTCAACATTGTCGATGGCAATCCCATTGAAGCAGTAGAGCCTGGAGAAGCAGAGTTCATCTACCAGGCAGAAGAAGAAGATGGAGATTTTGATGATGATGATGACGGTGCCATTCTGAGTTGTCTTAGGCAGTTGTCGTTCCCCACCGTGTCAGTTGTTAGGTGCGCACTATCCCAACCCAAGGATCAAGATGATTGGAGGCGCACCGCTATTTTTCACACGTTCACCAAGATTAGGGATAAAAACTGCAAGGTCATCATCGACAGTGGCAGTTGCATCAATGCCGTGTCATCTGCTGTCATTGCCAAGATTGGCCTCAAGGCCGTCCCCCACCCTCGTCCCTATCAAGTGTCTTGGATCAACTCCACTGCCATGGAGGTCAAGCAGAGATGCCTAGTGCCCATCAATTTCAACATCTACCAGGACAAGATCTGGTGTGATGTCCTGACCATGGATGTGGGCCAAGTCATCTTGGGAAGACCTTGGCTTTTCGATAACGATGTTCTCATTTATGGACGCTCGAACATGTGTCTGTTTGAACATGAGGGCAAGAAAGTTAAGTTGATCCCCTCCCCACCCAAGAGTGCCCAAGCCGAGCAAAAGACTGCCCCCGCAAAGAAAGCCAAGAGCGTTAGTTTTGTCAGTGCCAAAGAGCTGAGTCACGAGGTAGAAAAGGGAGCTCCTGTCATCATCCTAGTAGCAAGAGAAACCCCTAAGGACTCCGGCCAGTCGATTCCCCCCGAAGTCACCCCTGTGCTTAGGGAGTTTGCTGACGTTTTCCCTGAAGATCTTCTTGACCAACTGCCCCCGATGCGCGACATACAGCATGCCATTGATTTGGTCCCTGGGGCAAGTCTTCCCAACCTGTCGCATTATCGAATGAACCCTACTGAACACGCGGAGTTGAAGAGGCAGGTTGATGAACTCCTGCAAAAGGGTTTTATCAAGGAGAGTATGAGTCTGTGTGCGGTCCCCGCCCTTCTGACGCCTAAGAAAGACGGATCATGGCGTATGTGTGTCGATAGTCGCGACATCAACAAAATAACAGTCAAGTACCGTTTCCCTATCCCGCGACTGGACGACATGCTGGATATGATGTCCGGAGCTACCATTTTCTCCAACATTGACCTAAAGAGTGGCTATCACCAAATCCGTATCCGTCCTGGCGATGAGTGGAAGACTGCGTTCAAGACTAAGGATGGACTATATGAGTGGATGGTTATGCCCTTTGGGTTGACTAACGCCCCGAGTACCTTTATGAGAGTTATGACGCAAGTACTCCGACCATTTATGGGTAAATTCCTGGTGGTGTACTTTGACGACATACTTATTTATAGTCAATCTCGGGCGCAACATTTAGACCACCTGCATCAAGTCTGTACTGTGTTGAGAAAAGAAGAGTTGTATGCCAATTCGAAGAAGTGCACGTTTTTCACAACTCAAGTCCAATTCTTGGGATTTGTTGTCTCTATCGAGGGAGTCTCTGCGGACCCCGAAAAGGTCAAAGCTATCGAAGAGTGGCCCGAACCCAAGACTATTCGTGATGTCAGAAGTTTCCATGGGCTGGCCACCTTTTATCGTCGGTTCATTAAAGGGTTCAGCACCATCATGGCCCCAGTGACTGACTGTTTGAAGAAGGGTGAATTCACTTGGTCTAGTGCCGCCACGAGAGCATTCATTGAAATAAAGAAAAGGATGGTTGAGGCCCCTGTCATGCGTCTCCCTGATTTCTCTAAGGTTTTCGAAGTGGCTTGCGACGCGTCTGGGCTCGGGATAGGTGGAGTCCTTTCCCAGGAAGGCCACCCGGTCGCCTATTTTAGCGAGAAGCTAAATGACACTCGACAGAGGTACTCCACCTATGATAAGGAGTTCTACGCGGTGATTCAATCACTTCGCCATTTGCGACATTACCTCTTGCCGCAAGAATTCGTTATTTTCTCTGATCATGAGGCCCTTCGTTATATTTACTCCCAGAAGAGATTGAATGCGCGACATGGTCGATGGGTTGAGTTCCTCCAGGACTACACTTTTAGTCTGCGCCACAAAACGGGAGTTGAAAATAAAGCTGCTGATGCGCTCAGCCGTCGTGTGTTCATCCTTTCCAAATTAACCACGGCAGTTGATGGGTTTGCTAGGATAAAAGCCGAGTATGAGTCATGTCCCGACTTTAGCGAAATCTATGCGTTATTGAGAGACTGGACCCTGTCCGAAGTTGATGGCTATCTCATGCATGATGGATATCTGTTCCGGGGACGTAAGTTGTGCATCCCACGAACATCCTTACGTGAGTTTCTCGTGTGGGAGTTGCACGCTGGAGGTCTTGCCGGACATTTTGGAAATGAGAAAACGATTGAGGCTGTCGAGTACCGGTTCTATTGGCCGAGTCTGAAGCGCGATGTTGCTAGGCACGTTGGTAGATGTCACACCTGTCAGCTAGCCAAACAACACAAGCAAAACACTGGCCTGTACACTCCTTTACCGGTCCCAAATTGTCCATGGCAAGATATCAGCATGGACTTCGTACTGGGCCTTCCAAAAACTCTAAGGAAACACGACTCGATTCTGGTTGTCGTGGATCGTTTCTCCAAAATGGCCCATTTCTTGCCCTGCTCCAAAACCTCTGATGCTTCAAAGGTTGCAAAAATTTTCTTTGACGGTATCGTCAGGTTGCACGGTCTGCCCAAAACCATTGTTTCTGATAGGGATGTCAAATTCACCAGTTTTTTCTGGAAAACCTTGTGGCACAAGTTGGGCACTAAGCTCCAGTTTTCTACCGCTTTCCACCCACAAACTGATGGCCAAACCAAGGTAGTGAATCGAAGTCTGGGAAACCTTTTGCGCACCTTGGTAGGTGAGCATGTTGGGACTTGAGATCTAAAATTGTCCATCGCTGAATTTGCATATAATGCATCTGTTAATAGGACCACTGGTTTGAGTCCCCATGAAATTGTGCATGGTTTTAAGCCTAAGCAGCCTATAGATCTCATCCCCATGGCTAACTATCATCGAGTCTCTGAGTCAGCATCCGCATTTGCATCGCATGTCCAGGAACTACACAGGGAAATCAAAGATAAAATTGAACAGAGCAATGCTACCTATAAGCTACGAGCTGATCTCAGGAAAAGATTTAAAACATTTAATGTGGGCGATTATGTAATGGTCCGGATCCGTCCGGAACGGTTTCCCTTGGGAACTGTTAAAAAGCTGCATGCACGCAGTGCGGGCCCTTTCCAAATCTTAAAGAAACTGAATGACAATGCCTATGTTATAGATCTCCCCGAAGATTTCGGCATCAGTTCCACCTTCAATATCGAGGACCTAGTGGCCTACAAGGGTCCTGATTTTAACCCTAGTAATCCTCTCATAGGTGAGCCTTCCCAAGACCCATTTTCTGAGAGTCCCTCCCTACCCCCACTTCCAGAAATTCCCCCAAATTATGCAGCAGATAAAATAGATAAAATTGTGGATGATGAGATTGTGTCCAGTAAGGACGGTGGCACCCGACGGTATCTGATCCGTTGGAAGGGAAGACTCGCCTCTGATGACACCTGGGTTGACCGCAGCGAGCTTCAGCAGTTGGATCCTGACACCTTGGAGCAGTACGAGAGTTTTGCAGATCCTCACTCGACGGGGTCGAGCTCTCTCCCACCTGGGGAGAATGATGGGGACATAGCCCTGGCGAGTGTACCAGCGCAGGAGGCGACATCTGAGCATGTGGTTCTAGCCATGTGGGCTGTTGTTTTCTGTTTTGTTATTTGGCTTATGTACTTTTAATCCCACCTCGATTAGTGGGCTGTTTCGTCTGTCGTTGTAAGCCTATTTATAGGCCTTTCATCTTTTCCTTCAGTATGCAATGAATAAACAAATTTATGTTTTCCTCCACACTTGTGTTGAGAGAAATCAGGGTGAGGTGTGTGAAACCCAAACTCAAACCCTAGGCGTGTGAAACCCTAGGTTCAGGCTAGCGTGTGAAACCCTAGTCCTCCCCCTCCCTCTTTTGCCTCCTCTTAGCCGCCGGCCCTGCCCCTCCCTCTCTCTTTCTCCCCCGACCTCTCCCCTCCCGTCCCCGACCCCCAGCCAAACCCGGCCCGCCCCGGTGCCGCCACCACCCAGTCCCGATGATGCAGACGAGCCACTACGTGCAGTTTTTCTACAGCTGATGGCGTATTTTCATCCGCGCCGGAGATCCAGGAACCCGATCGTCGATCCGTCTGCATCAGTGGAAAGCTTAATTGAAGCCCCACAGTTTTGGTTTTTACTTTATTTCGATCCGACCAGCGGATCGTTAGTTATTTCAGTTTTTATTTCTGGTTTGGGTAGGTGCGAGCCATGTTCGCATCCGGTTCGAGCCACAGATGCCGAACTGACTCATTTCTATGTTTACTTTTTAGCCATAGGATCTTAAGTTAGGGATAGATCTCAATGGATGAGATTCGATGGAGAGCAAAAACCCAAACCCTAGCCCACAATCCCGAACCGGCCGGCCCCTCTCTCTCTCTCCCGCGGACACCCTCTCTCATCCGTGCGGTTCTCTCTCTCTCTCTAGCCGATCGGTCCTCCTCTCTCTTCTTTCCTTTCTTGTTTTCTTTAGTTGTTTCCCTATTTATTCTAAAAACCCTAATTGCAAAGGGAGATGAAATTGAAATTGAAACCCTAGAAACGGAGAAGCGGCTCGCTTGTTCGGTTTATCCTTTCCGACGATTTCTTCTTTGCTTCTCATCCTGTTCTTCCTTCGCAAGCTTCTACCCCGCCGCCTCGCTATTCATCCTCGGCTTCACGGAAGATCGACGTGGAGTGTCTTCTTCTTCAAGATCATCGTCTCGGCTTCTTCACCCCGTCTTCTGGACCACACCTCCCCCTTCCGCGCCATTCCTCTGCAACATCGGAGCATCGGAAAGCTGCCGGCATTGACCTCAGCACGGTTTGGATTGTCCTCTGATTTTTCATGTGATATTTTCCTTTCCATTAACCGGCCTTGTTGCTGATTTTATGTTAGAATACTAAATTTCTGTTTTCCCGAGAGTCTCATCCATTAGGATTTTATCGTTTAGGTTTGTGGTTGTTCTTTGATACAATGGCTTATTATTTGAGATGATGTTATTGTTTCATTGCTGGAATTCAGTTATATTAATCTGAAATTAAGTCTCTTCTTGTCAATTTTATTATCTCGTTGAGTTAAATTTGTTTGGGAATGAATGGTCGATGAAACGTGATTATAAGCATTGCTGAAATTTATTGATACATGCTGAAATCTGATTTTTATTGTTAAATTCTGCACTTGGGTTCGTTTAAGCATTCTGCATCGCATTTAGTTGATATCAGATCGTGTCACCCGATCCACAGCCCTGACCGGCCCCCTCTCCCTCGCCGTACTGCTGCCCACCCGATCCCCTCCACCCCCGCCCCTCTCTCCCTCTCCCTCTCCCGCGAGCCAGACCCAACCCGACCCGTGCCCGGCCCCGACCCCATCTCCTGGTGCCGCCGCCCACTTTGAGCCCCTTGCCATTGCCACCCCGATCCCCACCCCTCCCTTCTCCTCCCGCGCCCCAGCCGACCCCGGCCCTGCCGCCCGATCCGACCACCCCACCTGCAGCACCGCAGGCCAACCCGACCCCGGCACACCCCCCCCCCTCTGCCAGCACCCCGATCCCCTCCCTCATCCCTCATCCGATCGGCCCGATTCCCAAGCCCCCCATCAGATCCCGAACCCCCATCTCCCTCATCCGATCCACCCCGATCCCCTCCCCTTCCCCGCGCCCAATCCGAGCACCACCTCCCCACCCCGATAGCCCATTCCCTCGGCATGACGGCATGGCCGATCCCGATGTTGATCACGGCCTGATCGACGACGAAGACGGCTTCCTCGACATCCGGTATCCCTTCCTCGACTTCCAGTTCAGCGCCGGCGAGAGCGTGAAGGAGTACGTGGAGCACATCACCTACCTCGTCGCCAAAGACGCGGAAGCACGGCTGGGAATTTCGGAGAACCATCAGCGGTGGCATCCCGGCGCGCCGGTACATCCCAACGTGCTAGCCCTTCGGGCCCTCGCTCAAGCCCCGGCTCAACCCGAGGACCCCGCATCGACATCGACCCCGCCACCAGTTGAGATCCCTGAGGTCCCCCACAACCCTCAGTAGGTGAGTTTCCTTTTTCCCCCGGTCAATATTGGAGGGTGATACCAAAGATCAATTCTCCTATATTTTATCTATGCAAAACTGCTGCCCACTTTGAATGGTGAGTTGTGAGATTCTGATTAACCCTGTTTGTTATTAGCCTTGACATTGCATGTGGAACCCTGCTGATATAACCAAGTATTTGTTGTTCGGTTAATTAAGACTGGAATACTTGTTTGCGTGCCTGTTAGGCTTTGCTAAAACCATTAGCCATATTATTTGTTTAAATTAATTTCCTGTCTCGACTCGGAGCACACAAGCGACCCTGTCGCTGCTCAACGAATCTTGAATTCCCTGTTACCCACACTGTTCCACATCAATAACCCTTGCCAATTGGGACTGCCTCCTAGAATTCTGTATATTTAAGCCTCTAATCCTGTATATCTTGCACGGATCCATGTAGCAATAGTCACACCATTGCTAGCCTGTACGGCCCGTAGTGAATTCCTTAGGTTTCGAAGTACTAGTTTTGTGCAAGTGCTATGCACATGATACATAAATATAATGGCTGCAAGTACTACGTTAGCAAGTTGCTTGATCTGATGGTGATTGTTGTGTTAATATACTTATGCTTTTGATAGGTGCTTAGGTTCAAACATACAGTTAAAGAGTAAGAAGTTATGGGCGTTGTGTCTTTTGAAGGAGCAAAGACATGGAGACAGTCGTCACAAATGCGAGCATTTACTGTACAATAGTAGAGGTATCAACCAAAATCCTTTATATCCTTTGCAACCTAATCACTTTGCCCTCAACCAAACTAGTATCCTCTTAGAGTCATCAGGAATGATTAATGGGTAGCACGTCACTCATATCGCAAAGCCTTGGACATGATTAAATGGTAAGGAACCCTTTCTAGGAGACAGATAGAACCCTTCATTTCAAATAAACATCTACATGTAAATTAATGTTTACAAATATATGTAAAAAGTATTGTGAATGCTCGCAGAAGCCTTATTGTCTGATCACATCATGACTTCAATATGAATATTTGAGCGTGGGTTCTTTACTCGTTATCTACCTCTCTAATCGAAGATCACATTGGCTACTCGATAAATTCGGTCTATATTTTTCTTCCAACTCGGTTATTTGACCACAGCTAGTTAACCACCATAATCTATGTAGGTAGAAAAGTCCTAAAAACATGTGGCCCACAACATATCAACTATGTAGAATTAACACGTAACATTCCAATAGTGAAGGCTAAAGGTTCTGGGCTTATGGCAATCAATGAGAGAACTCACACCCATGGATAGAGTCAATACTTGATGGTCTGAGGTAAGCAACTCAAACACTTAAGAAATTCGATACCTTGGAATCCGTACCAGTGAGTTGCACACCCTCATAGTATGATAGTTTGAACTGTGAGGTATTGTATGGTTAAACTCACATGTTAACATGAAGTTGAACATATGGCCTCCTACTACATACCCCGAGGGCCTGTTATTTCAAAAAATAATCAACGTAATATACACTCGATTTAATGAGAACCTTTGGTTTTCCATGGAGCGTTCAACATTTCTCCCTATAAACTATCACTGAAAGCTATCTTTTGATTTTTCAATGTGAACCTTGTCCATCTTTTTCTAATTAAAGTATTTCGAACTGTTGAGTGGAGTTTGCCAGCTTGTGATAGTTGCCAAGCCAACATGAGAAGAAAAATAAGAAACGGACTTGCACAAATAGCCACGTCTCAATTTCTGAGTTGACATGACCGCATGTCGCATGAAAACCCTTTCAATTGTTTAATATTGTTGGGTTGGAGATTTTTGTCCATTTTCAGAATTGTAGTTGCGTTTCTGGTTCGGGTCCTTCTCTCTCATATGAATACGAAGCCAAGATCTTAACCCGAACATGATCCAAGAGAAATTGCTTTGGATATGGTTGAGTTAGGTCATATCTAGGTTCTATGGGTTTGATTTACTGAACTTAGACCATATCCACTCTTTTGTCCTGTATAGGAATGGGTTGGTTGTTTTTTCTTGGTTTAGAGATTATCTGTAGTAATGGGTCAAACTTCTTGGTTCAAACCTAATTTAATTATAATCGGTTAGACTATTTTTTGGATTTTGTGTTAGTTTGTTTAAGCTCATTTACAGTTTATTTAAAGTTGTGAAAAATTGTGAATTCTGAGATTAAAATTTTTATTTCAATTGTGAACTAAGGAGTATGGTTGGATGGGCTACAATAATGTAGTAAGATCTTTAAGGTGAACAACCTATGCATACAATTGCAATGGGTTATGGCCCTCTCTATAGCATATAAGTAGTTAGGTACAATACTCATATGTAAGATTGTATAAATAAGAAGCAATATTGTACTCTACCACCTTCACACTCCCGGCCGATCAACTACTAAAGTTTTCTAGTAGATACTGAAAGCCTGCAGTGTTATGAATCTCGATCTGCTCAGTGGATTGGAAGGGACCTACAAAGGAGTCAAATTTTTTACTCGAATGAAGTGGCAATCCCTTGCAATGTGCTTCATCTGTGTTTGAGTGGTTGTTTGTGGATATGTAGAAGATGAATGAGAAGCTGCATGATTAGCATTTTGACGCATAGATTACACGTTATGCGTGTTCCATCATGGTCAATTATTTACAATGCATATACATGGTATTTACCTAATTTGCTTATTAGTGTTGGAAAACACAATATAAGCACCATATTAGTGTTTATTTGGCAGGTAGCATTTTTGTCCATAGCATCTATATGTATTTATAGTTTTGCCATCGGGGTTGTCTATAAGTAGAATCTATGCATCTATATGCACCATATAAGAGCGTACCGTGCTGCCTAAGGAGGCCAATTGACTATGCATGAGCCCCCAATGGGGGTAAATTTTAGATTAAGCCTTTAAGGTTGTCCCACTTATGCTAGGACCTCTAATCCTTTTTGTATTTGCTGCATATAATACATATTTTGTAGTAATTGGGACTTCTGTGAATAAAATTTCAGATGCTTTCTTATTTCGTGTTGATGATTTTACGAGGTATTATGTGCCTTTAGACCTTATACGGTGGTGACAACTCTGTTGTGATTTTCTACTGTATATGTGCTTGGTAGTTTTTCCCATTAAATTTCTTATCTAAATCCCTTAAGACATTTATCAAGTCTTAGATTTCTAAACACTAACCCTAACCAATCATTTCATATTGGTTCTCATATTGATTCTCATTTTTGTTGTTTTCTTATAACCCAAAATCAGGCCTGCTAAAATATTCTAGCAAACGCATAATATGATTCACTCTCACCTTTAATCTGATGAGACCGTAGTTTTACCTCTAGATCCTCCCTACAGACCCCATTATTCACCTGCAATTTCCCTGATTATATGACACTTTCACTGTTCAATTTTGCTTAGAACTTAAATCTACCCAGAAGTTATTAAAGTCACTAAATCGTAATCCATCTAGTACCTTCTTCCAAAATTTCGAATTTCCTTCCCAAAACGAATCTACATCAGTTTACGGTAATGAAGCTTTCAGAAATCCACGATTTTCTATCATAATACTTGATCGTATTTACGAGCCAATGCTGAACCGATCATTTTTACATAGCTATTCTTGCACTCTCAATATGATCATGATTATGATTCTTGTTCACACTACTATTATGATTCTTATTCTTATGATCATAATTGCGACATGTATTCATTATTAAATTCCTCACTTAATTTAGATACATGTTCGTCTTTTGGTTACTCACTGGATTGCGTTTCTTCTTTTTTTCCGTATCTCCTTTCGGCCAAGATCCTTTGAGGAGTCATAATATTCCTCTTTATACTAAAGTGGGTATCTAAACTTGGTTTATCCTACATGGTTTGAGCCTTTGAAGGTTCGTCCGAACCCAAACTGGTTTGGATTTTGGCCTATTCAAACCTCTGAACCCGCATTAGGACCTTGAGTCGGGTATAATTTGTATTTGGTTCATATCATCGTTCTATTAGTTTAGATGATATATGTGTAGCTAATAATTATTTCATGATTCATATATCACAAGACTTCGATTTGAAACGAACGATTCAAGTCCGAATCAGGTAAATTAGACCCTAATTTCTGATTTCTTTTCCAGATTTTTTAATATTTTTGGCCGAAATAGTGAACCGACCATAACTAACCCAAACCGGTTAATTTTTTCCCAATCCAAATCCGAACCTAAACCTTGATCCTCCTCAAACCTTGGTATCCGACAAACCTTTTCTAACGTGCCTTTTTGCCAATAACAAATATTCATTATCTAGGGCAAAATATAAAAACATCCACCAGACTACAAAAAGATTCTTATGGATTTGTATAGCATGGTAGAAATACATATGGTATAGCATGATAGAAATACATGCTATGTTGCGGTCCAAACTAATAGATAGTATAGAAATATTATTTAATCGTTCTAAAGTGTGCATATGTTTTGATTTGTGATTGTCTAAAGTTTTGTTGCAAATTCTGTCATTATAGTCTAGATTGCTATGCATTTGTACAACAAGCATAAAAATACATGCATGTGGAGCTCCACATGCTTACATGGGTATAAATGTGATTTAAGTGTTCTAGATCGTGTATCTATGCTCGATTTATTGGTGTCCAGAGTTTCTCTAAAAAATTTCATTATTTGACCAATATTTCCTTCTTTTCTAAAAAAACAACAATTTACATTGTCATAATATTTTCACTCTATATTTGTATATCCTGTAGTGTTGAAATATTAGCCGAGATCAAAATTTTGAACATTTGTCATATGCGACCATATATGCAGTCACATATGCAATCCAGCAGACCCCAAGCGGCAAGCGCATGTGTGGGGTTCGCACATGTGCCCAGGATATTGTGTGATCGCATAATATAGGTGTTGTGAGGCACACGAGACCTTTGATACCGCATTGTCCTCTTGATAGTTTGATCATTTTAATATTTTTTCCCCCAACTCCCTTCCTACCCATCCCCCCAATGTCGTCCAATATCTCTTCTAACTCTCCCAGACCTTTGTCCAGCCCCTCCATGTACTATTTAAACTCTCCAAAGTTCAAACTCTCTTCAAGCTCTTAAGTCTCAAACTCTCCCCAAAGTTTTCTCTAACTTTTCAATCTTTTCTCACCCCAAGGTCTTTAAACCCTCAAGAATCCAAGAGGTGATAATGAGGAGAAGGTCAAAACCATTAGTGTGTCGGTCTATATTATAAGATACTATTGACATTTGCACACAAGAAATTTAGTGTTTCCTATCCTCTTTTAATAATTTCTATATTATGCTAATTAATTAGTTAGTTGCTAAATCTAGGCCAATACACAACTCCATCTCCATATCTTTTGTAAGTTCTTTTTCGCTTAAACCTAAAAGGTCTAAGGATCGAGGATGAAAGTATGGACACACGACTCTTAATAAAAAGAATTTTATATTGTGCGCATTGGTATTGCTTGTCACATGCAACAATTGGCGATACTTCCGGGTCTAATGCAAAAGCAGTCCTAATATTACGCTTTAAATCCGAAGGGAAATCATGTACATGGAAAAGACCTCTCAAAGAGAAGCAAGAGGAGACTGAGCAATATATGTGGGTGCATGGTGGGTTGGGGGTGGGGTGGGGAGGTTAGACTGACGTTGACATCGATGATAAGCATGATAAACCCCTACATTAATGAGGCGCTCTGGGGAAGCACAACCAAAGAGGTCTCTAGCTCAAGAACCTCCAAAGAGACGAGCGAAGCTGAGATTTACGGTCTCATGCAGCTCGACGAGGCAAAGGAAGATCACTCATGGATGGTTGATACGGACGAGTTAGTCTTCCATGGCGACATTTTGACTTAGGGGCAAGTTGAGCAAGCGGCTTATGGTGTGCAAGGCGGGTCGAGCTCAAGTTAAAGACAACATTCGAGGGGTAGTGGCAGTGGTATGTTAAGCTCCAGCACTCAGGTGGGACTTGAAGGAATTGAGCAGTGATGGGATCATAGTCTTAAAAAGATAGAAGAAACCCCAGTCCCAACAGAAGTGAACGAGGTTGTTGGTGAGGACAGATATGGAGGAGGTTGAAAAAGATGAATAATACATGGAAGGAGATGACTCATATGAACTAGCCAACTGTTTTAACGACGATGATGATGAAAAGGAAGTTTGAGGTTCAGATAGCAAGATGAAAATCGTTGCTAGTTACTTCATTAAAGTGTTTTTCAGTAATTTTTGTGCCACTCTAAGATCACAGCTCACATATATTCGTATGTCATTATGTAATTTTTTTTATTAATGATCTTTATGTATGTATGCTCAACGTACGGTGATTTATGGCCTCTGAAGCAATCCACTATGGCATCTGTATGTTAAAGTATTTACATACTTTCCCTCATATGTGGTATCATGACCCATGATTGTGTACAATACGTATTAATGAATTTCTATACTATCAACATTGTCATTCTATGAAGCTTAACCCATCTATTTGGGACCAGTTTTTTGGATCCTTCTTTATCCTTGTTCCTAAAGGGCCACATCCTGTCATTGCAAGATTTTCCACTCTACTTACTACTTGATATGAGCAAATGCTGAAATGGGAATCTTTTAGGTGACCTGGAATGTGGGAGAAGGCTTATCACATATCTCCGTGCTATGTCCTCTGATTACTGTTGTCTTTATCATGCTACACTTCAAAATTCTATGTCAAAATGATTTACAGTATGTTTCTCATAGTTTATCTGTATATCAATGCCTTTCAGGTACCGGAATTCCAACAATGGAAATTTTCCTTCGCTTAATATCACACATAAAGAAGTTGGTGGTTCTTATTATACAGTACGAGAAATTGTGAGAGAGATAATTCAGGAGAATAAAGTGCTGGGCCCTGGTAGCTTGGCATTAAAAGCACTGAATCTTGAGAGTTGCACGGAAGAACATACAGTGGGCTCTTTCTCCATGGATCCTCATGGAACTGTTCAAAACTATATGGAAAACTATTCTCCTTCTACTGAACATCAGATAATAAGTGAAGAAAGCTTCGAATTAGTCAAATCCGAATCCCCAAAAACATTTGCATCTCATCCAAATGATTGTCCTGTCTCACAAATTTTGCATACCCGATCATCTGATCATCTGGATCAGAACTCCAGTGCTACATACCTAGATGTAAATTCGGCAAGCTTAGAGTATGAAGAAGCAAACCTAAGGAGGTCAACACATGATAACTCAGAAGGTCATGGACTAGTTTATCCAGAAGTTCAAAGCCATAATTCAAAAGACTGCAATAGTAATCAGGTTAAGCAGTCAGTTCAATTGCTCAAGTCTGTATCTGTAACTAATCCCTCAAAGGGACTTGGGATGAATGAATCTGGCATTGGAATCAACAGTGACAGCATGGCAGGGACATCAAATTCTTTGGCGGAAAATCTGATTATTTCTGATGTTACGGGGGCAAACATATTATCAGAAACCAAGATCTTATCGAACTCTGGGAACAACTGTATGTCTGCCCCATTTCAGGAGTATTCAGCTTCTAATGCTAGTGAAGTTTTTCCATTAGCATCTACTGCTGCCAAGATTTGCAGTTCAGACAGAAGACCCTTAGAAGCAGGGGACTTAACTAGCTCCCTGGAAGTGTTTGGAACACATAATTTTTCCAACGATGTTGAAGTAGCATCCATGCCGGTTGACAAAGATCCTGTTGGAAAGAAAACAGAACCAACAGAAGGTCTTTCTTCCGGTTCAATCAATGAAGCACCAGCAGCAAGACTGATGTCCCCGTTGTCGAGAACTTTTGGGACTACGAAATTGGAGGTGACTCTTGGCACAAAAGCTTGTCTTTGTATGTTGTATTGGTTTGAACTTGGTCGTATTTTACATGGACACCATCACTGGGTTGATAGAAATTTAGTAAGTAGAATCACATTTTGACAGTCATGGTAAATTATCCATTTATATTATGCTAAACATATTGAAGAAACCCTATATTTGGAAATCATGGGTTGTATAAGTCATGGGTTTTCCTATAATCCTGGATGCAATTGTTGTGTATATTATGTATATATATCCGACTTCTGTATGACATGGCCATAGAAGAATTATATAACATAAGTTTTACTGGATAAATCTAATGCTTTCCATTGTCGTTCTGTTACTCTTAGTTTTAACTAAATTTGTTAAGTTTAGCTATTGAGATACAGAAGCTTCTATATTTGTGTGTTTCTCTGTGTGTGTGGATACAAATATGACACGGTATAGATACACCGACATGGTTACTCTTGAAAAAAAGTAGGATTTTATACGACAATGATATATATATATATATATATATATATATATATATATATATATATATATATATATATATATATATATATATATATATATACACACACACTCACACACACACACATATGAGGGCTGGGTTTCTATGACAGTGTTGTAGGGAGTACCCTATGACATACGGTGAATTAGTAATGTTAGAATGTGCTGATTTTTTTTAGGATGATCATCTTATCTTAGATAGAATGTCCACAAAAAATCAACGTATTCTAAAACTTGTTGGGGCATCAAATGCCAGAAGTTTTATCGGCCATCCATTTTAACCGTTAAATTGAAAAGTGTATTTGATGCCCCTAGAATTTTTAGAATGTGTTGATTTTTTGTGGGTGTCCTATCTAAGATAGGGCGATCATCCTTATAAAAAATCAAAACATTCTAAATGTTCTAGGGTTACGAATTCACCACATGTCATTGGGTACTCCCTATGACATGTCATAGGAACCCATTTTCCTATACACACACACATATTAGTAATGCACATGCCTACCATAGTTGTCAAGGCGTGTGCCTAGCCAATGCCTAGGCGATAAGGCTCCTCAGAGGCGCCTTGACCAATTGTAAAGGCGCGCGCCTATTTGAAAGACGTGCACCTTTCATTATTTTAGTGGCAAGTCTGACAGGCTAACACCCAGTCCTTACACAGTTGATGTAGTTGATGTTGTATTTGATTAGAGTCATTGCAGTTGTAACTATTAGTCAATTGTTTAGTTAATGTTGTATTTGAGGTGTGTACTTTAAGACAATACTTTCCAGTACATACAACATTGGAATTTTTTTATTGTTCTACATCTTACTGCAGTAAATTGATTGTAAGTTGAATTATTTTGACTACATGTAGTGCAAAATATAACTGATATTTTGAATACATAATATAACTATAAGTATAGATATGTATTTTAATCAGTATATATATGTAGTATTGGATTTCGTTCAATAAGTCATGAAGCATATACCCAACTCATATATACATATATATACTTAATCTTAAATTACATAATAAAATCCGGCGAGCTGACCCGTCGTGTTTGGCCTCAACAGTGACCGCCTTCGGCGACCGCAACATCATTGGCGTTGAACTTGGAGATGACATCCTTTCATGCTTGTCTAATCACTGGATCAGGTTGTGGGAGCATCTCAGAGTGAATTGAGCATTGCATGGCATTATTGGGTTCAAAAGTATGGCCTTGTAGATGTTGAATTTTCTTGTCGGACATTCGTCTTGGAAATCAGGTGTCATAGGAAATGAGATGTTTAAGGGTTTTCTTTTGTGATATTTCCCAGAACAATAGAGTTCTCAACCCCAAAAA
>OX393554.1:51491193-51501321 GCA_947650365.1 Chamaelirium japonicum
CGGCACGCACATTCGGCGAGAGCGTGACAAAATTTTGAGGGAGAATTTTTTAAGGATGGCAGTAATAATTTAAAAATGATGATAATATTTTGAGGGAGGCAACATAAAATATTTTTGAAGATAATCAAGTCGGCACGCACATTTGGCGAGAGTGCCCATATTCTGTGAAGGCGCCCATATTTGGTGGGGGCACCCACATTCGGAAGGGGGTGTCCACATTCTATGAACGCACCCACATTTGGCGTGGATGCCCACATCAGCCGCAACCGTTTGATGAAATCACCATTTGGTGAACACTTACGCTATTCAAAATGTCTCATGAATCTAATTCAATATTATAAAAAAAGAATTCAAATTTGATATGACAGATCAATTTTGTATCCACTAAATAGACAACTTAAGCAATTTAGGCTTCCATGGATCAGGCTATTTGGATGTGGCACTTGATCATGATCGACCCTTGTAAACCCACAAAGGTGAGTCGCACTCAACTCTAACTATAGGCAAAGGGACAACTGTTATCATATGCCACATCAAGATGGCCCAAATCGGGTGGCGAAATTGGATGGCTGAATAGCATTGCAATGATAACAAAAAAATAAAAAACACATAAAGAGGGCTACTCTCTATCTCTCTCTCTCTCTCTCTCTCCATTTTTCACCATCCCATAATCATAACCATCAAACCATGTCCCATCTATTTTGTATAAGAGTTCACATTTCCAATATTTTGTTCAGATCAAGAAACGCTCTTTCAGGATCCAATTCTCATTCTCACTCAATCAAATATCTCTAGCTACTTGTACTTCTTATCTGCTCCAACAGCCAAGGCACTCTTCAAGCCCTATTTGAAATGCAAAAAAACACATTTTCAAATGGCATGCATACAATGAGACTAATTCAACAAAAACACTGACATGTCTATGGATTGAAGGAAAAACTGAACAATGAAAACACTGCAAAAAGCCTCAATCATGTTTGATGAGACATGATCTCAAAAGCCTGTTTGATCAAAAAAACTGAAACCAACAGAGAATAAAAACAGATACTAAATCTCGTAAGTATTCCCAAACTGAATACTAAAGCATGCATGATTAATTAAAAAAATTGAAATTAAAGCCAACAGAGAGAAAAACACATACATCATACGATAAAAGGCTTGATCAGACTTGATCTCAATGGGAAATAAGTTAAAAAAAAAATAGAAAAAAAACAAATAAAAAATAAAACCATCATGTTTAAGGGGGAGATAAAGGGGATGATCCTAGCCATTCATGTTTATCCCCCATTTATATACTACACCACACATGAGAAAATAGGTATGCTCGCTATAACCCTTTGAAGCATTAGGAAAAAATAATATGGTGAACAGTATGCATAAAAGAATCAGTACTCTTAAAAAGTATTACAATTTTTTACGCAACATGAGAGTTGTAAAGAGAACAATCTAATACAAAAATAAAGTCTATGGAAATTGGTCAAAGCCCTTAATCATTTTTTGAAATCAAACAAATAAAAATTCATCAAATCCCCTCACTCTGGCACCCAGATGGGGAAATCAGAGGGGAGAGCAGGAGGGATGCAGAGTAGCCGGCTGTTCCTTGAACAAATCCAACCATTCTCAGGGTTCCAATGGAGGGGAATGATGGCCACATCCAACTGAAACGTTGCCACACCTTGGCCTTCAGAACATCATTGGTATTGTCAAATCTCTATTACAGCTATACATATGTAATAAGAGAAGAGGAATGGGGCCACCAAGAGATAATGAAAATAACATTTGAGGAAGAATTGAGTTCAGACTTCAGAGAGAGATCGGATCAAGAAGAAACATTACCCACACCTAGCATAGAGAGGTCGACCTTGTTGTGGTGTTGCAGCAAAAAAGAAAATAACAAAGGAAATAACAAAGAACGCAAGACAGAGAGAGAGAGAGAGAGAGAGAGAGAGAGAGAGATTGAAAACAATCCTTCATTGTTGGATTAGGTATTTGGGGGTCATCTTGGATTTGTGTAAACCGATCTTCCATTCGTTCGCATCACAACTTTTGAGTGACATGGATAAAAGATCTTAAATATCCAAAAAAATCCATATTACCTGTATAATTGGCACACAAACAAATCGCATTCACGCAATCTGACATTATTGGTTTAGAGATACAAACCAATCTAAATGAGAGATATGAATGAGATATAAATCCATCACTGCATAAATAGGGCCACCGCTCATCACTGAACCACCATCACACCCATCGAACACATACACACACACAGAGAGAGAGAGAGGGAGAGAGAACCTTCAGATTAAATGATCCCCGATCCGCCTTGCACCAATCCGACAGGAGAGTGGCAGCCCTATTGCTTCTCCTCGAGGTCATCGGAGTTGCTCGAGGTCGACAGGAGAGCAAGAGGCTCGACCTCGAGGGCCGTAACAGCAGATCCATAGAACTGCAATCCAAAAAAAAAAACCTGAGATGAGAGAGAGAAAAAAAAAGGAAAAAAAGAATGGGAAAAAATCATCACCTCCGTCTCCCCCGACCCAAGCGGTAACAGGAGATCTGCAGTAAAAAAAAAAGTGAGATCGAGGGAGAGAGAGATGCAATCAAAAAAAAAATTCTGAGATCGAGAAAAGGTTTGGAAGGGATTTGGGGGATGAGGGAAGAGAGGGGCGCGCGATCAGCGAGAATGGGGCGCGATGGGGGCGAGGGCTGAGGTGGCTCGCGGAGGGGGCCGGGGACTGAGAGGATGAGCAGGATCCGAGAGGGGAGGGGCGCGCGATCAACGAAGAGGGTGGCGGGGACGGAGAGGGTGAGCGGGATCCGAGGGGGGCTGAGGTGGCTCGAGGAGGGGGGCGGGGACGGAGAGGGTGAGTGGGATCCGAGGCGGGAGGGGGGCGCGATCAACGGAGGGAGGCTGAGATGGCTCGCGGAGGGAGAGGGGCGGGGACACAGAGGTGGCCGGCGGTCGGTGTTGATGCCAAGAGTCCGATCGCGGTCGGGGTCGATGCCAAAGGCCGATTGGCCATTAGAGAGAGCGAGAGAGAGAGAGAGAGAGAGAGAGAGAGAGAGGGGGGGGGGGGGGGGGGGTTCCTACCTGTGGGCGGAAGGATATTTGAGAGAGAAGGAGCGGTGAAGGGGGGCTGGGTGAAGGGGGGCTGGCGGAGTGGGTAGTTGCGGGGGCTTTGAATGAGAGAGAGAGATGATGGCACCTTCCATTTTTAATCAGATCTGACGGACCAGATGGATATCACACCTCCCAATTTTAACCCATGGTAAAATCACAGCTGTTCATTAAATCCAATCCGGACGGACACCATCACCTTCCATTTTTGTAGGACGTGTCAGATCAATCACAGCTGTTAATTTCTCTTTTCCAAGTGAATGACACTCACCCTAACAGCAATGAACGGCTGTGTTTATCTTACGGTTTGTCTCTCGACTCAATTAAATGTTTGTCCCCCCCACAAAACCCTGAAATATTATATATATATATATATATATATAGAGAGAGAGAGAGAGAGAGAGAGAGGAATGTTACAGTGAGCTATGGGCTACGGAAGGAGAAAATGAGCTACGGATATTTTGACCACCTTAGAAGTTTTGGAATTTCGTAAAAATTGGTGGGTGTGTTGTCTAAGGTAACATGATCATCCACACCAATTTTTAAGGAATTCCAAAACTTCCAGGGTCATCAAACGGTAGAAGCTTTATCCACCGTCCGTAGTAACCGTTAATTTTGATTCTACCATTTGATGACCCTAGAAGTTTTGGAATTCCTTGAAAATTGGTGAGGATGATCATGTTACTCAAGACAACACACCCACCAATTTTCACAAAATTCCAAAACTTCTAGGGTGGTCAAAATGATCGTAGCTCATTTTCTCCTTCCGTAGCTCATAGCTCACTGTAACATTCCTCTCTCTCTCTCTCTCTCTCTCTCTCTCTCTCTCTATATATATATATATATATATATATATATATATATATATATATATATATATATATATATATATAGTTACTTTAGTCTTTTAAAGGATACTCATATTTAAGTGAACGGTGTTATACTCTTTTTCTGAAATGACATTTCTCCCCATCTCTAATGCTCCACTTCTGTTATCCCTCTCCCTATTTGCACCCGTGCATCGCACGTGCAGGCCTTTAGTCACGAATAAACGAAAATTAAAAAAGAATCAGTTGGAGCTAGTCGGTTGAGATGGCTTACCTGAAAAACTGTCGTCAGAGTGCCGAAGATGCTCTAATTATTTGGTTAAAATCCAAAATTCTTCCCAGTATTTCATGTAGCAAATTTCATTTGAGCTGTGCATAAGTGATAAGTGGTGTTTGTATTTTCTCCGTTTAGTACATGCATGCTCATCTCATTTCTCATGGGATTACTTCCCATTTAAGGAAATGAAAGAGAACCATGTACCTAGCTGTACATAGGTTGTAGGGATATAGATTGGATAAATTACACTTTGCCCCTCTGAAGTTTAGCTCAAAAACACTAAACCCCTCTGTAGTTTAGTTTGTTCTAAATCACTCCCCTAAAGTTTGAAATCTTAGCACAATACCCCCGTTTGTCAACTACTTGATTTCCTTATTTGGTAATTTTTATATGTTCAAAACTTGAATTGAAGGGGGGCAAAATATAGTTTTTTAACTATAAAGAGGGTTAAGTGTTTTTGAGATAAACTTTAAGGGGGCAAAGTGTAATTTACCCATTTATATTAATTTCTAGCATCTGTTGTATGGGAATGTTGTTTCATTTCCGCTATTTGGCTTATAATCCATTCCACATAGATAAATGCAATTCCCAGTATCAAATCTTTCCTTCTATCCTCTTTGTCGCGACCCCTTCCTAGTTCGGGAAAACGCTGGAGGGTTGCTCCTAGTTGCATGAGCTTGAACTGCTTAGCCAACAAGGTAAATCTTACTTGCCCCAATTGGCCTTTTAGGTTTCTGGCAAGTTGCCTTGTTCAGGCTTTTTCGGCACCAATTTCAGAGGCTTGACTGTAGGTTGACATCCGGTCAAAACTTTATTGATGGGATAAGACTTTGTTAACGACGAAGATTGTTTGCAATTATGTTGACCAGTGCGGAATTTGAGCACGGAAAAGCCTGCTTTCAACTTCAAACAGTTTGCTGACCCAACAGAGTTCCTCTAATATAGTAATGTGCTGTGTTTCTGCAACAGCATATCATCGGAAAAGCTGAACGAGGAGTTGGGCAAGGAGGAAATCAACCCAGTTTGGGCTGCAGTGAAGGCCTTTGTCACTGCTGTTGTCAAATTTTGGACGGAATAGTGCCTCGTAAATCGAGTGGTGCTTTGAGATTCGTGTAGATGTTCTATCCTTGTATCAACTTGTTTCTGTTCCTTGATTCTGTTGGCTGGATTTGTATCATCTTCTTCACTGTGACTGCAGAATGTAGATGTAATGAACCTGATCTCATATGCTACTTTAGTTTCTGTAGCTTACTTGCACTCTTGAATCTGTTGCGTACTTACCGAAACAATGTAAAAAAAAAAAAAAAAAATCGGGCTGTTTGGTTCACAGAAGTGAGGCATTAGGTGATGGTTGGTGCCGTTGAGATTTAAAAATAAAAGGTATTGGAATTGACAAAAATACCCCCGTACGTTGAGGATACAATGCAGGCGGACGGGTTGGACTCTTGTGCTGCCCACTAACTGGTGTCGTAGAGAACTCTCATTCAACCCACCTGGATGGGATGCCACGTGTATCAAAATTGCCATATTCTTTTATCCATACAACCCACCTGGATGGATGCCACGTGTATCAAAAGTGCCATATTCTTTTATCCAATGTTCCCGGTAAATGATTTTTCAAATTTTTTTTTTTCCGTAGTTTGGTAGCACATTAGAGACTCACCAAAATTGATGAGACATTGATTGCCAACTGCGAATGAGACATTATTTGTTGAGATTTATTCGATTCATCATAAATTTAGATGAATTTGATCGACTCGAAAGAACATGTGATTTAATTTCTCGAAACATTATTATCCTTGACCATAAATTTCTCAAGCAAATGAATTTCTCATTCTATTTTTGTCTCGCCAAAAGAACTAACCCTAAGCAGAACAGATTCTGACAATCAATGATGATGTGGCACATTAGCGTATTTCCCTATTTGTGTGTCAGACGTGCATCAATCTGAACCTAAATATGAATCCAGACCAAGAATCAACCCGAATCCAACTGGATCACAACCCAACGCTGCCTCATACAATACAGCGTTCCAGGAAAACAAACCCCGCTTTGCGTAGGGTCTCTCTCATTGGTCCATTGCAAGGGCATTTATGTCATTTCACGCTATTCAAGATGGTGAAATGACCAAAAAGTCTTTGAAATGGACCAATGAGAGAGACGGGAATGCTCCAACCTCTATAAGGGGGTGGAACAAAATAGTTCTCTAGTTGAGAAACCGTCCAGTACGTGGACCACGGTGCCAACTGTGGCAGTAGCGATAAAGGACCATCCGAAGCCGTTGGCTGTTACTGGGACGGTTACGATTCTTCCTACGCCGTGCGGTAATTGTGGAGTAGTTTGTGTAGTGCAACCGTGGCTGGGGTATTTTAGACCATAAAATGTTATGGGCGTTTTCTTCGTGGCAAACTACGAACTATTCGTTTACGAAAAAAAAAGGGAAATTTTATTCATACCCCATAAATCTGTAATTAGCCCCCATTTCAAACAAACTTGAACACACCCCATTTTTTTTTTTCATACCCCATTCCTATCACAAAAATGCCCCTTCCCCCTTACACCCCACCTTCAATACACCCCAGTTAAATGGCCCGCCCCAACTTGATTATACCCCAATCAAACACATACCCCCTTAAATATACCCCAATTATATGCACCCTTGAATACACCCCACTCTTAAATAAACCCCATGCAGTTGGCTGATACTTGAAGGCACAAGTCGAGCTGCAACTTGGGCTGGCCAACCTGAACCCAACCCGAGTCCAACCCGAACCCAATCCGAATTTGGGCAGGCTAATCCGAGCCCAACCCAAATTATTTCTCCTCGACCCGACAGGACCCAACACGAAGTTAGCGGTCTGGGTTAGGGCTAAACGGGTTCGGGTCGTAAACGGGTTGACACGATAGACCCGTTTAATAAACGGGTTGGGTCCAAGTTTAGGGTCTGGACACGGTAGACCCGGGAAGACCCGTTTCGTATTCAACGGGTTGTGTTGGGTCGGGTCGGGTCTACCAGCAATCCGATACTATAATATATAATACCAGTGGGTCTTTCGGGTCAGGTTGGGTCGAGTCGGATTGGGTCGGATCGGGTCAACTGAATAGATCCGGGTGGTAAACGGGTCTTATCGTGCCTACCCGTTTATTAGCGAGTCGGGTACGAGTTTAGGATCTAGACACGATTAGTTAAACGGGTCGGGTCCGGGTCTAGGGGTTTTGGACACGACACGAAACTAGACGCGACACGAACCCGACACGACCCGATCCATTGCCACCCCTAGCTGCTGCAACTTGGGCTGGCCAACCCGAACCCAACCCGACTTTGGGCGGGTTAACCCGAACCCACCCCTCACAACCCGGCCAACCCGACGGGTTGGGCTTGGGCTAAGTTTAAACAAACCTTGGGTTGGGTTGCGGGTACAAAAGACGCTAAGCAGGGGCTTTGGGGTTTGGGGTACAAAAAAAAAAGGGCATTGTTGGTATTAAAGGATTGTTGAGTAAGTTATTGAGAAACGATAGGGATACGGGGGCTAATTACAGATTTTTGGGGTATGAATAAAATTTCCCAAAAAAAAATAGGGTTATTTTGACTTTGCCCCCCAAATTTTACCTTGAATTAGATTTTACCCCCCATCATTTCATTAATTAGACTTTACCCCCCAAAACTAACTGTTTCCGTCAGCTCACCATCTAAGAGAAAGGTGAGCTGACCGAAAATAAATATAAGTTTTGGGTGTGAGCTGTCGGAACAGTTAGTTTTGGGGGGTAAAGTCTAATTCAGGGCAAAGTTTGGGGGGCAAAGTCAAAATAACCCAAAAAATTAGGAACTATACATACAATTATAGAAAGGGGACGCCAGCGACGTGCTGGCAATACTTGACAACACAGCACAGGAACCAAAACCCTCGGCCAATACTTGAAACTTGTCGAGGTTGCCCATCAGTTTATGGAGAAGCACAATGAACAATATACAGCCCTGGTTGGACAGACAAGCTCCAACCCCTAATGCCTCAAGTTTAGTTTCAGCCCAGTCCAAAAAAAATTTCTAGCTACGCCCCTGTACGTAACAACCCTAGCAGCGATTTTTCCGGAGAGAGGGGACGAAAGAGGGACGCACCAGGGGTCGAGGCCGGCAGGGATTCGAGGCACGGGGGAGGCCGGGAATTTAGACAAAAGGGGAAGTCGATGAAAAATCGTAGCTATTGGGGGGGGGGGGGGGGGGGGGGGGGGGGGGGGGTTGATCATAGCGACTGGGGAGGGGGGGAACGGCTAAATTTAAATGAGATTTTAATGGTAATGATTAACACATCAGCACTGTCGCTAATGGCTGAATGGGCCCGTAAATGGGACTGACTTTCCAACCGATCCACAGAGAGCACGTTAGAGATAGCCAGAGGCACAATTTAGCAAGCGATCATGATGTCTCATTCTCTAATCCTCACTCACGTATTTAGCAAGTGATGATCGCCAACGATCATGCAAATCATTCGGTGATGGTGGCACTAATTATTTTGTTATGTTGTGTAGGGACCCTTGTGGTATTATTAATAGCTCCGAGGATGTAAATGAATATAATGAGAGATCACAATCATTTCAAAAGTTTCACTGAATTATAAAAGGGAAATTTTATTCGTACCCCAAAAATCTGTAATTATCCCCCGTCTCCCTAGCTTTTCTCAGTAACTTACTCAAAAACTTTTTAATATCAACAATACCCTTTTCTTTTGTACCCAAACCCCAAAGCCCTAACTCAATGTATTTTGTACCCCCAACTCAACCCAAGGTCTCTTTGAGCCCAAACCCAACCGTCAGGTTGGCCGGGTTGATCGGGTTGTGCAAGGTGGGTTGACCGGCTTCAATATGGTAGAGGAGAAATATTGGGTTAGGTTCGGGTTGGACTAGGGCAGGCAATTTCGGACCCGACACGGCAGACCCGACACAAAGTTAGCGGGTCTGTGTTAGGGCTAAACGGGTTCAGATCGTAAACGGGTCGACACGATAGACCGTTTAATAAACGGGTCGGGTCCGGGTTTAGGGTCTGGACATGGTAGACCGGGAAGACCCGTTTAGTATTCAACGGGTCGTGTCGGGTCGGGTCTACCCACAATCTGATACTATAATATATAATACCAGCGGGTGTTTCGGGTCGAGTCGGATTGGGTCGGATCGGGTCAACTGAATAGACCCGGGTGGTAAACATGTCTTATCGGGTCTTAATGGGTTCTACCCGTTTATTAGCGGGTCGGGTACGGGTTTAGGATCTAGACACGATTAGTTTAAACGGGTCGGGTCCGGGTCTAGGGGTTTTGGACACGACACGAAACTAGACACGACACGAACCCGACCCATTGCCACCCCTAGGTTGGACTCGGGTTGGGTTCGGGTTCGGGTTCGGGTTGGCCCGCCCTTATGCCTTCAAGTACCAGCCAACTGCATGGGATTTATTTAAGAATGAGGTGTATTCAAGAGTGCATATAATTGGGGTATATTTAAGGGGGTATGTGTTTGATTGGGGTATAATCAAGTTGGAGCGGGTTATTTAACTAGGGTGTATTGAAGGTGGGGTGTAAGAGGGAAGGGTGTTTTTGGGATAGGAACGGGGTATGAAAAAAAAAAGGATTGGGTTCAAGTTTGTTGGAAATGGGGGCTAAGTACAGATTTTTGAGGTATGAATAAAATTTCCCTTATAAAAAAGGAAAATTAGATAAATTTGAGGTGGGTTAAATTAGACAACGGGTCTTTATGGGCCTGAGTGAGGCGGCCAGCCTAGCTTTGGTACCATGATAAGGATCCCTCACCCTAGTTGTTGAGCAGAGGGACTACCAGGTATAAGAGGAGAAGACTTGGTATCAACCCAACCGATGTGGGACGATTTCTCAACAGAAGTTTAAGGTTAAGGATGACTA
>OX393554.1:51501821-51506821 GCA_947650365.1 Chamaelirium japonicum
ACAGTACATGAGACTGAAGGGAATGAATTAGATTTCAAGGCAGGTTGAACTGTTAATGACCTGTGCCAACAGCTCTCGATTATTGACACCCACTGCGGATCCAGGTCACCCGGGAGTTCCAGCCTCTGATTCATAAATCCTACAGCTCCAATGACCTTAAGGAAATAAAACCATGTCAAAAGTTGCTTAAACAAAAAATTTACAACTCTGAAAGGACATGATATTTCTACTGATCTGATGTAAGTGTGCTACATACTGAGAAAAACGTTAACTCACCCCTCGGCGTTTGACAAATCTGTTTACTTTTAAGTAGAACGTGAACAAATTTTTTCTGTATATTTGTTTAGAGCTCTATTCAAATATATATATATATATATATATATATATATATATATATATATATATATATATATATATATATATATATATATATATATATATTTTCAAATAAGCTGTTATACATCTGTTCATGAGAAGTGGAATAAGGTGATAGAGAGAGAGAGAGAGAGAGAGGTATGCAATCAGATTTAGAGATACAATCAATTATGTTTTAGAGAGTGATGAGTGCAATCAGATTTTAAATAAGTGCAATCACGTTCTATAGAGATACAAGTGATTTTTGAGATATAGAAGTGCAATAAAGTTTTATAGAGAGAGGGAAGTGCAATCAGGTTTACGAAGAGAAGTGCAATCGGGTTTTAGAGAGAGAGAGGAAGAGCAATCAGGTTTATGAGAGAAATAAGTGCAATCCGGTTTTGAGATAGAAGTGCAATCCGGTTTACGAGAGAGAAGTGCAATCCGGTTTTAGAGTGAGGTGCAATCAGATTGTAATCAGTCAATTTGGCTAACAAGGACAAACTGGTTCTTAAGACATTTTACCAATGTTTCAGCAAGTAGCCTCAACCCCCCCCCCCAACCCCCCACCCTGGTGTTAATTCTTGATTTTTCTCCGTTATATTGCTGGTTCCCTGATAATTTATGCTGTGATTAATTATTCCCTACTGCAGTATGCAATATAAATTCATATTTAATTGCAGTGTTTGAAAAGTAGTCCCATGCTCATATATATCTATTGTTTGTGAGTTTTGCTCAATCAAGAGCCATTATAGTATCTATTGTTTGTGAGTTTTGCTCAATCAAGAGCCTTTAGTATGGACAAATACCTGCTGCAGCCATCCTCTTTATCGTGATTCTGAGCTTATAGAAGAGAACTTCATCGGTATTCCTCCCTCTTTCATATATTTTTTTTATTTTCTTTATCTTTTTCTCGCCCTAAACGGATGCCGTTGATTCTTTAATCAGGGGTTAGAAATGCTGCACAGCGGAAATTGCTGGATGAACTGGGCATACCTGCTGAAGATGCACCTGTGGATCAGTTCATGCCTCTTGGGCGCATACTATACAAGGCCCCATCCGATGGGAAATGGGGGGAGCACGAGCGTACACCACATGCCTCTATTGCTCCATTTGACTGCTTTCCGGCCACAATTTCCTAATTAATGTTTCTACTTTTTTTTTTTCATTTCCAGTTGATTATCTGCTCTTCATCGTCCGTGATGTGAACTCGAGCCCGAACCCTGATGAAGTTGCGGATGTGAAGTACGTGAATCGGGATCAACTGAAAGAGCTGCTGAGGAAGGCCGATGCTGGGGAGGACGGCGTGAAGCTGTCGCCCTGGTTCAGGCTGGTCGTGGACAATTTCCTGCTCAAATGGTGGGACCATGTTGAGAAAGGCACCCTGCAGGAGGCTGCTGACATGGCAACCATTCATAAGCTGACGTAGAAGCTGCGGGAATGCTGTCTGATGGCTTGCGACGCAGAATAAGCTGATTTTGTGCCATTTCATTTTCTCGAAGTACCAAAAACAATATGAACTGGAGTGCATATTGTGATCGTTTGATTGCAGTTCTGGATTCAATGACTCAACTATGGGTATATTTGTGCTCATAATAAGGATTTAATCAAGGGATTACATCATGACTTTGTAATGTCAGATTTAATTTACATAATATGTTTAAGAGAATATTTGAGTATTTGGGAGCTATTGATTCATACATCAACAGAGTAATTCTAACTAGGTTTGGTTAATGGTTCAGTGACATGATTGCCATTTATGTACAAGTTTTAGGATGAAAGACTAGGGATAGGTAGGTTTTTGAATAGGGATGCTAAAGGTATTCATTATGTGTTAGAACCCTTTGAGTTATGCTAGAGTTGGGGGGTAGGAGCAGATCCAATCAGGGTTTTCTAATGCATGTGGTTTTGGCGAGAGTAGGAGCAGATCCGATCAGTTTTTGGGTTTTCCTTTTTTTCTTTCATCTTTCCTCTGTTTTTCATTCCTTCATTTTTTCAAACAACTTGATTCATTTTTTAAGGAAAAAAATAAGAGAGAGACAACTGTAGTCGTCACCTCCATTGCATTGTCCATACCATACGAGTCGAGAGTAGGAACAAAAACGACAACTGTAGCATTCAAGCCCTTCTCTCTTTGTTTCGAATAATAGAATTCAGAGAGAATATGTGGGGTTGTATGTGTGATCCCGCCCACCATGTAATAGTGTGGTGGCCGATTTGCATGCATGGATTAGTGTGAGCCAATTGGATTAGTGTGGTGGCCGATTTGCATGCATGGATTAGTGTGGTGGCCGATTTGCATGCATGGATTAGTGTGGTGGCCGATTTGCATGCATGGATTAGTGGGGGGGGGGTAATGTTTTTTTTTTTTCTTGCTGATTTGGCAAAAAATCAGCAAATTTGATGATTTTGCACAACCTGATTTTTTATTTTGCAAGAGTTCAAGATGATTTTTTAGGAATTCAAGAAAGTATTCAAAGCTCTATTTTGCACAACCTGATTTTTATCAACCTGAATTTTTTGAGTGCACATTCTAGAAGAGTATAAGGATATTTTAGGAATCCTATGACAATAAATTGTTTAGGATGCCATATTTGACTTTTCAAGAAAAAGAAAACGAGGGGGCTTTTGCATATTAGGATATATGAGTGCACCATTCTTGAAAATGAGGGGGCTTTTTTGAAATAATTTTCGTCCTTGAAATAATTATTGCCGCCCTCAAAATAATGCCGCCACCCTCTAAAAATTATCACCGCCCTCGAAATATTTTTGTCGTCCTCAAAATATTTTCGTCGTCCTCGAAATCTTTTTCGTGTATGACCCCCCCTCCCCCCTATCAAAATAATATCGTTGCCCATGAACTATCATTGTCTCCCTCAAAATATTGCCATCACCCTCTAAATATTATCACCGTCATCAAAATGTTTCCGTCGCCCTTGAAATCTTTTTCGTGTCCTTGGGCACGGGGATTTACAGGTTTCACGCCCTCAAAATCTTTTGTCGCCCCCAAAATGTTGCCGTCACCCTCTAAAAATTATCCCCGCCCTCGAAATATTTTTGTCGTCCTAGAAATCTTTTCCGTGACCTTGGGCACGGGGTTTTTACTAGTATATATATATGGGAAAAGGGAGCCTTCACTTGAGGTGCAGTGTTGTTGCGCACCTCATACATTGTTTGCCATCCTAGAAGTTATAGAATTTAGTAATTTTTGGTGGATGTGTTCTCTAGGGTAAGGTGATCATCCTAAAAAAAATCAATAAATTTTTAAACTTCTAGGGGGGTCAAATGGTCGAAGCAAAATCAGTCGTCCGTAGTCACCGTTAAAATCGTCAGATTTGCTTTGCCCATTTAACCCTCCTAGAAGTTTTGGAATTTGATGAAAATAGGTGAGGATGATCATCTTACCCTAGACAACACCCTTACCAAATTTTATCAAATTCCAAAACTTCTAGGAAGGTAAACAAGCAAGAGATACAGCAACGATGCTACACCTAGGCTGCAGACTCCCCGCCCCCAATATATATATATATATATATATATATATATATATATATATATATATATATATATATATATATATATATATATATATATATATATATATATATATATATATATATATATATATATATATATATATGGGAAAGGGGAGCCTAGACGTGAGGTGCAGTATCGTTACTGCACCCCAGGCATTGTTTGACCATCGTAGAAGTTTTGGATATTGATACAATTGGGTAAGGGTGTTGTCTAGGGTAAGATTATCATCCTCACCAATTTTTATCAAATTCTAAAACTTTTAGATGTGCCAATAGGTCAAAACAAAATCAGCTATTTGCAGTCACCGTTAAAATCTGTAGATTTTGCTTCGACCATTTGACCCCTCTAGAAGTTTTGGAATTTGATAAAAATTGGTATGGATGATCATATTAACCTAGACAACACCCTCACCATATTTCATCAAATTTTAAAACTTCTAGGAAGGTAAACAAGCGAGAGATGTAGCGTTGTTGCTGCAACTCGGGTGCAGGCTTCCCGCCCCCATATATATATATATATATATATATATATATATATATATATATATATATATATATATATATATATATATATATATATATATATATATATATATATATATATATATATATATATATATATATATATATATATATATATATATATATATATTTATATATATATATATATATTTATTTATTTATTTATTTATTTATGGGTCAGGATCGGATGACCCAGCAAAATTTGACCATGCAAATAACCCAGCACCCTTTGAGGCACCTAGAGGTTTTAGAATGGGCTGATTTTTTTTAGACATGTTGTCTATGATATGTTGATCATCCTCACAAAAAATCAGCCCATTCTAAAACCTCTAGGTGCATCAAATGAGATCTTCAAATCAACGGTTAAAATTGACAATCAAAAACCGTTGATTTGAAGAGCGCATTTGATGCACCTAGAGGCTTTAGAATGGGCTGATTTTTTAGGAGAATGATCAACATACCATAGACGACATGTCTACAAAAAATCAGCCCATTCTATAACCTCTAAGTGCATCAAAGGGTGCTGGGTTATTAATGGGTCAAAATTTGCTGGGTCATCCGATCCTAACCCTATATATATATATATAT
>OX393554.1:51509321-51644321 GCA_947650365.1 Chamaelirium japonicum
TGACCAGGACCACGATAACCAACCCGGTCCACCTAGTTCAGTAACTCTCCCGTAAAGGGCTATCAAAAACCAACAATCTCCCACTTGGCCCTTTACACAATATAAGTGTGGGAACTTGTTCAAAATATACATATATAATTTTGTAATAAAAATAAATTTTTTTTTTTGAAACATTTGGAGAGTCACTCAGTTTTGAAAAACACGATCCGGATCGATTTTAAAAGAAAAAAATACTAAGGGACCATTCATGTCTTTGTTCAAAATGATCCTGATAGGAGATCATGATTGTTCCAGTATATCCTATGCTGGTTCATATCCATGTTCAACCTATCAGACCCACAAAGAACTCCAACAAACACATCTGGTGGTTTTCTCATGTGTCTATGGGTTATCTAAGCACATTATCACTTGGTCTTATGCCTAGGCCCGTAATGTCCAATCTCATGCTTGTCCAAGCATGTCATTCTAATGCCCATGTTGATACCCAATCAACTACAAATAGAATGAAGATGTTTCGACGTGTTGCCCACCCATGCCTAGCCCAGGTTTCTCTTGAGTACCGAGTACTCCAGGCTTACTGGACGTTTCGATATGTTGCCAAAGCATGTCTAGTCTCAGTATCTTGAGTAAGTCATGTTACTCCAGGCACATTGGACTATCTAACATGTTGCCTAAGCATGTCTAGTCTCAATGTCACTTGAGTACTGTGTACTCCAGGCAATGATCTAGCTTATATTTGACATAAAACAAATAAGAAAATGGCATCGAGCTTTATTCAACTAAAGACGAAACATCAGTGATTAAACGCAAACCAAAGGGACTCAACTACTGATACAAGGACTCCATCAAGCCCATACGAGTTACATGGCTTTGAAAAACCTTTGGTGTAAGTCCCTTGGTGAGAAGGTCTGCTACCATCAGCTATGTGCGAATATGCGGGATCTCCACCACTTTCCCTTTTACTTTCTCACAGACAAGCATATACTTGATATCCAAGTGCTTGTTGTATCTGATAATCTTCTCATTCTTGATATACTGACAAACAGCCTCATTGTCACAGAAAATTAGCAAAGGCTTTTGGATCGAATCCACAATGCCTAAGCCTCCAATAAAGTTTTTCAACCAAAGAGCATGCTTTGTAGCCTCATAGCAAGCAATATACTCTGCATGCATAGTGGAGTCAGTCACAATTGACTGTTTGGAGCTTTTCAACGAAATAGCTCCTCCCGCCATTAAAAAAACATATCCCGAAGTGGATTTCAGGGTGTCTTTATAGCCAGCAAAGTCTGAGTCGGTATAGCCAATCACCTGAAGCTCACTGCCCTGCCTGTAGGTAAGCATGAACTCTTTGGTACGCTGAAGATACCTCAGAACTTTCTTAGATGCACGCATATGAGCTACACCCAGATTCTGCACATAACGACCCAACATCCCAACAGCAAAACTGATGTCTGGTCGAATACAAGTCATAACATACATGATGCTCCCCACAATGGAAGCGTACTCATCTGTATCCACTTGACTCCTCTCAGTCTGATTCTTGGGACACTGATCCTTGAAAAAAATATCTCCCTTCAGTACTGGTGCCTCACCCGGAGCACACCTATCCATCCCGAACCTCTTAAGGACCTTCTCAACATAAGCTGCCTGCGAAAGTCCCAGAATTCCTGCTGCTCTATCTCTGTGAATCTTAATCCCAAGCACATAGTTTGCTTGACCCATGTCCTTCATATCAAATTTCTTCGATAAGAAGTGCTTAGCATCATGGAGCATGTGAATGCCATTACTCGCCAAGAGAATATCATCAACATAGAGGATGAGTACGACAAACCTGCTCCCACTGGCTTTCAGATATATGTATCTATCAGCCATATTCTCTTAGAAACCATACTCTGTAGCAACCTGATCAAACTTCAGGTACCACTGCCTGGAAGCCTGCTTCAGCACATAAATAGACTTCCTCAATTGGCAAACCAGTTGTTCGCTCCCACTAACTGTAAAGCCCTCTGGCTGTGACATGTAAATGTCCTCTGTCAGATCACCATTCAGAAATGATGTTTGAACATCCATCTGGTGCAATTCCAAGTTTTGATGGGCTACAATGGCCATATTCACTCTCAATGAGTCCTTAGTGAAAACCGAAGAGTAAGTCTCGCCAAAGTCAATACCCTCATTCTGCATGAAACCTTTAGCCACCAATCTGGCCTTGAATCTCTCGATTTTGCCATCAGTATCTCTCTTGGTCTTAAAGATCCACTTGCATTCCATTTTTAGCATCACAACAAGATCCCAAACATGATTCTTCTTCTTAGATTGCAACTCCTCTCTCATAGCCTCCAGCCACTGTCGAGATTCATTGCAACCCATGACTTTACGGAAGGAAGTAGGGTCAGTAATATCAGATCCCTAACTCTGAATCTCCTGAAAATAAACCTCATAATAGTCTGGGATAGCTGACCTACGCTGTCGATCTGACTTCCTCGGCTGGACTGGCTCCACTGGAGTATCTAAAACCAGTACAGCCTAAACTGGTAGTGGGTCAACCTCAGCCACAGTCTCAGCAGGTGCTAGAGTTGTATCTGCTATAACGTCTGGCTGAACAATTGGAAAAAATGGCGCTGGCACAACACCTTCCAAAGAGTTCTCTCTGAAAAGAGTATCAAATGGTCGTTGACTCCCACTGAATTATGCATCTTTCAAAAATATAGCCCTATTGGTCTCCACTATCTCCAATGGTCTGGAAGGACAATAGAACCGAAAACCCTTCTATCTCTCAGGATATCCATTAAAAAAACATCAAAATGTGCGAAAATCAAGCTTCTTTATTTCTGAATATAGAGCTTAGCCTCTGTCGGGCAACCCCAATCATGCAAATGATGGAGGCTAGGAGTCGAACCTTTCCATCTCTTGTAAGGGGTTTCTGGGGCAGCTTTGCAAGGTACACGATTCAAAATATAAACCGTTGCCTTCAAAGCTTCTCCCCAAAACTTCTCTGGAAGAGAAGAGTGACTCATCATGCTACGAACAGCCTCCTAATAAGTCCTATTCTTCCTCTCTGCCACACCATTCTGCTCAGGAGTGCCAGGTGTGGTATACTGGGGAATAATTCCCTGCTGCCTCAGATACTCAGAGAAAGGGCCACGATTCACACCATCCTGGTTCATCCTTCCAAAATATTCTTCTTCACGATCTGAGTGAACTACCTTGATCTTCTTATCAAGTTGTTTCTCCACCTCCAACTGATATGTTTGAAAGACTTTCAAAGCCTCTAACTTGTGGTGGAGAATATACACATAAGTATATCTAAAGAAGTCGTCAATAAACGTGATAAAATAACTATGACCACCACGAGCTTTGACTGGGAATGGACCATAAATATCCGCATGGATCAACTCTAAGAGCTCTGAAGCTCTGGTAGCTATGAGTCTGCTTAGTCATCCTCCCTCTGAGGCAGTCCACAGAAGTACAAAAGTCTAAAAAATCCAGACTAGGTAGAATCTCATCTTTCACCAAGGCCTCTACTCTCTTCCTAGAGATGTGGCCTAATCTCTTGTGCCAAAGCACAGCAGAATCCTCTGCTAGAAAGGAACGCTTCGATCCGGATATAGTAGCATCTAGTAGCTCAGATAAATAAGAGACAGAAGTAGAACATAAAGATAATCTGAATAAACCATCCACTAGAAAATCACTACCAACAGTCATACCATTCAGAGAAATAACTAGACCGTTCTGACTAAAATCAAACATATATCCAGAGTCTGATAGTCTACTAATAGAAAGCAAATTCTGCCTGAAGGTCGGAATGTAGAAAGCGTCCTCCAACACCAAAATGTGACCCGAATCCAGCACCAAGCCATAGCTGCAAACCACCTCCACCCTCATCGAGTCATCGTTGCCGAGGAAAAGCCTTTCCTCCGACCTGGGTCTTCTTCTGCTCCTGAGCCCCTGCAAAGTGTGGGACACATGAACAGAAGCTCCTGAATCGATCCACCAAGAATCTAACGGTATATCTACAGTATTAGACTCACAACAGACTAAAGTTGTACCTCCAGAAGACTGTGCCTCAGCATTCTGCTTGACTCTGCAGTCTTTCATCAAATGCCCTGGCTTCCCACAGTGCCAACATCCAGAGGCCTGTGACTTCTTGCCTTTAACCATCTACTTGCCCTTGGCCTGAAACTGCTTCTGGAACTTCCCTTTCGGTTTGAAGGTCTACTTCTGCTGCTGACGTTTTGGCTTAAATGGCTTCTTCCCAGAAGCACCAAAGCCTAAATTAGCAAACTCCTTCTTTCCTCCCTTCAGTCTCTCTTCCTCAGTTACACATAGGGTGATAAGCTGATTGAGATCCCACTTGATCTCCTGAGCATTGAAGTTCACCTTGAAGGTGCCGAAAGATTTAGGTAGAGAGATCACTGCAATATAGACTAGAAGCTCCTCCTCAAACTGAAGACCCTGCTCTCTGATTCCTATGGCTAGCTTCGAGAGCTTAAGAATATGCTCACGAACGCTGCCATTACCGTCATACTTCAGATTTATGATATGAAGCATATTGTTATACAGCAAGGACTTCTTGGTACCCACAAACTGGCTTTTCAGTAATGCTATCAACTCTGCTGCAGTCTCAGTCTTGGCAATGCCACCTCGAAGCTCCTTACTAATGGTGGCCCTGATCATCATCATAGAAAGACGGTTCGTTTTCTTCCATTTAGCAAAGTGGGTCTTCTGGGCCTCAGAAGAAGAGTTTGTAAGCTCTGCCGGCTTTGGCTCCATAGACACAAAGTCATAATCCATACAACCAAGCAAGATCTCAATATTCATCTTCCAAGATGAATAATTAGAGCCATTCAGGGGCTCAATACCAGCTAGATTCTTCGAAATAGCTAACAAATCCATCTCTAAAAAGAGAATTACAAATTTAGTGATAGTTCGATACTATTCACACATATATGTTGACATGAATTAGGGGTTATAATTCAAATCAACCGAAGAGAACTTCATGGGCTAAGTTCTCTTCTAGGACAACTCCCTCACACCATCAAGACTCAGCTTTGGCCAGATCCCTTGATGTGCTTCAGTTTCCTAAGTCACGTATAGAAACGTGCACAAACCTAGTCAGCTGTAATAGGGTTGAGTCGGACACTATCCAACACCTTTGGGCACAGGGTTATCCTATCTTCCCCAATCACAAGCTACTATTCTGCTCATTCTACTGCACTCAGTAGTCTGAAACACCTTTGGGCAGAATCAAACCCTAGTACAATAGGATGCCGAGTGACCCTAGTGGAAGCCCTCCAATCCGACTACCCACAATCTCCATGAGCCGCCTACCTTTGGGCAAATTCGACTCATTTCGAAAATGAGCCTCAGACGGTCACTTGGTCTTCTCTAAACCCCATGGAAGACCTAATATGTAGTATAATGCCAATATATACCCAATAGAGTTCAATGGCAGCCATCAGCTATCAATTACATATTATGTGTGTGCCTACTAGCAGGGAAGCATGAAACCTTTAATATCATCAGGGCATATTTACAATTGCAGCATGACTACTTTACACATGTGATAAAATCAATAATTTAAAATTAGCACAAGAAGACATATTGGAACATTAAAATATTTACTATTTGTACCATGTACGCATCAAGTTGTAAAACAGTCCGAATTTGTGAAATCGGACCATACCGATGTGTCCGGAATGGCTCAATTAGTCAAGATTCATATATGGATCAATCAGATCGGACCCTGATTGAGCCTATATTCACAGGACTAAAACCAACGGCCCAGATTAAACAGAAACATGATAAACAGCATCAGAACTCACTAGGCCAGGATCTGGGCTCAGGTTGGGCCTTGGCCTGCTCGAACCAGGAGCTGGGCTCAGGTTGGGCCTTGGCCTGCCCGAACCAGGAGCTAGGCTCAGGTTGGGCCTGGGCCTGCCTGAACCAGGATCTGGGCTCAGGTCTAGATCAGGTCTGAGCTGGGCTCAGGTCTGGGCCTGTATCTGGGTTCAGGTCTGGGTTGGCCCAGGATTTTGGCCTGGGCTTGGGCTTGGGCCTGGGCTCGAACCAGTGCTTCGGGTGGGGTCTGGATCAGACCAGTCGGGTTGGGTCTGGATCAGTTGGGTTTTGAAACCCAATAAAACAAAACCGGGTTTTATAAAAATCGGGTTTAAAACCCAATTCAACATGTCGGGTCGGGTATGATGTGATAATCGGGTTTAAACCCGAATGAACCAAAAAAAAATAGAAGCAATGTGCTTCTTCCCCGACTTGGTCGGAAGAAACCCTAACCCGCCGCCACCCTTCCCCACGCCCACACGCAGTCGCCGCCTACGCGCCGCTGGAGCTGGCCGTCGCTGCTGCTGCACGCTATAGCCCGCCGCCGCGCCCGCTGCTGCTCGCACGCCGGAGCCCACCGCCTGCGCCCGTGATGTGCGCCGGAGCCAGCCACCGCGCCCGCTGCTGCTCGCACGTCGGAGCCCGCCGCATGCGCCCGCGCTGTGCACCGGACCCCGCCGCTCGCACGCCCACGCCGGCCCGGGATCTCCGACGGGATCGAAATCCCAGGGTCATGTCCAGCCGGCACCGATCAAAACCGAGAAGAAATTTGTATAAAAAATTATGGAAGAAATTCGATCTCGAAACAACGATCGTCATCCAAAATCGACAAACAAGGTCTAAAACCATGCTCTGATACCAATTGTTGGGTTTTCTACATAAGAACAACCCCGATCAATAGACCAAGATCGTCGTCTTGGATGAAGAACATACCTTCGTGTGACAAGAGAGATCATTCACAATACCGGGTGAAGATCTTCCACACGCTGCCGTCTCCTGCGGATTCGATGGGTCCTCCTGAATCCCTCTGGATTCACAATGGCGGCTCTCAAGACGTGCGTATGGAGACTTCACCCCTGCACATCTATTTATAATAGATGTGTCCAACCGGTAGATGCAACCCATCAGGGCATCCACCGGTTATTGGGTGCACATAAGAATAAGGCTAAGTTCACCACTAACCCTGTCAAGCCTCTTGGTTGAGTCGCCCGGTCTGACCAGGACCGCGACAACCAACCCAGTCCACCTAGTTCAATAACTCTCCCGTAAAGGGCCATCAAAAACCAACAATCTCCCACTTAGCCCTTTACACAATACAAGTGTGGGAACTTGTTTCAAAATATACATATATAATTTTGTAATGAATTTTTTTTTTTTTATAACATTTGGAGAGTCACTCAGTTTTGAAAAACACGATCTGGATCGGTTTTAAAAGAAAAAAATACTAAGGGACCATTCATGTCTTTGTTTAAAATGACCCTGATAGGAGATCATGATTGTTCCAGCATATCCTATGCTGGTTCATATCCATGGTCAACCTATCAGACCTTTAAAGAACTCCAACAAACAACTCTGGTGATTTTCTAATATGTCTATGGGTTATCTAAGTACATTATCACTTGGTCTTATGCCCAGGCCCATAATGTCCAATCTCATGCCTGTCCAAGCATGTCATTCTAATGCCCATGTTGATACCCAATCAACTACAAACAGAATGAAGGCGTTTCGACGTGGTGCCCACCCACGCCTAGCCCAGGTCTCTCTCGAGTACCGTGTACTCCAGGCTTACTGGACGTTCCGACATATTGCCAAAGCATGTCTAGTCTCAGTATCTTGAGTAAGTCATCTTACTCCAAGCACATTGGACTATCTAACATGTTGCCTAAGCATGCCTAGTCTCAATGTCACTTGAGTACTGTGTACTCCAGGCAATGATCTTGCTTACATTTGACATAACAAATAAGAAAATGACATCGAGCTTTATCATCTAAATACGAAACATCAGTGATTAAACGCAAAGCAAAGGGACTCAACTACGGATACAAGGACTACATCAAGCCCATACGGGTTACATGGCTCTGAAAAACCTTTGGTGTAAGTCCCTTGGTGAGAGGGTCTGCTACCATCAGCTCTGTGCAAACATACGGGATCTCCACCACATCCCCTTTGACTTTCTCACAGACAAGCATATACTTGATATCCAAGTGCTTGTTGCATCTGGTAATCTTCTCATTCTTGACATGCTGACAAACAGCCTCATTGTCACAGAAAATTGGCAAAGGCTTTTGGATCGAATCCACAATGCCTAAGCCTCCAACGAAGTTCTTCAACCAAAGAGCATGATTTGTAGCCTCATAGCAAGCAACATACTCTGCATACATAGTGGAATCAGTCACAATTGACTATTTAGAGCTTTTCCACGAAATAGCTCCTCCCGCCATCAGAAAAACATATCCCAAAGTAAATTTCAGGGTGTCTTTACAGCCAGCAAAGTCTGAGTCGGTGTAGCCAATCACCTGAAGCTCACTGCCCTGTTTGTAGGTAAGTATGAACTCTTTGGTACGCTGAAGATACCTCAGAACTTTCTTAGCTGCACGTATATGAGCTACACCCGGATTCTGCACATAACGACCCAACATCCCAACAACAAAACTGATGTCTAGTCGAACACAAGTCATAACATACATGACGTTCCCCACAATAGAAGCGTACTCATCTGTATCCACTTGACTCCTCTTAGCCTGATTCTTGGGACACTAATCCTTGGAAAAAATATCTCCCTTCAGTACTGGTGCCTCACCCGGAGCACATCTATCCATTTCGAACCTCTTCAGGACCTTCTCAACATAAGCTGCCTGCGAAAGTCCTAGAATTCCTGCTACTCTGTCTCTGTGAATCTTGATCCCAAGCACTTAGTCTACTTGACCCATGCCCTTCATATCAAATTTCTTCGATAAGAAGTGCTTAGCATCATGGAGCATGTGAATGTCATTACTCGCCAAGAGAATATCATCAATATAGAGGACAAGTACGACAAACCTGCTCCCACCGACTTTCAGATATATGCATCTGTCAGTCATATTCTCTTGTAAACCATACTCTGTAGCAACCTGATCAAACTTCAGGTACCACTGCCTGGAAGCCTGCTTCAGCCCATAAATAGACTTCCTTAATTGGCAAACCAGTTGTTTGCTCCCACTGACTGTAAAGCCCTCTGGCTGTGACATGTAAATGTCCTCTGTCAGATCACCATTCAAAAACGCTGTTTTAACATCCATCTGGTGCAATTCCAAGTTGTGATGGGCTACAATGGCCATAATCACTCTCAAGGAGTCCTTAGTGGAAACCGGAGAGTAAGTCTCGCCAAAGTCAATACCCTCCTTCTGCCTGAAACATTTAGCCACCAGTCTGGCCTTGAATCTCTCGATCTTGCCATCAGCATCTCTCTTGGTCTTAAAGATCCACTTGCATTCCACCGCCTTCCGGTTTTCTAGAATCACAACAAAATCCCAAACATGATTATTCTCTATAGATTGCAACTCCTATCTCATAGCCTCCAGCCACTATCGAGATTCATTGCAACCCATGGCTTCACGGAAGGAAGTAGGGTCAGTAATATTAGATCCCTCACTCTGAAACTTCTGAAAGTAGACCTCATAATAGTCTGGGATAGCTGACCTACGCTGTCGATCTGACCTCCTCGGCTGGACTGGCTCCATTGGAGTATCTAAAACCGGTACAGCCTAAACTGGTAGTGTGTCAACCTCAGCCACAGTCTCAGCCGGTGCTGGAGTCGTATCTGCTATAACGTCTGGCTGAACAATTGAAAAAAATGGCGCTGGCACGTACAACACCTTCCGAAGAGTTCTCTCTGAAAAGAGTATCAAATGGTCGTTGGCTCCCACTAAATTATGCAGCCTCCAAAAATACAGCCCTATTGGTCTCCACTATCTCCAATGGTCGGGAGGTCCATGTTCCCTATTCCCTATTCACTATCAAAGAAAACCATTCAAATCAGTCGTTTGACAAATAAACAACATTATGCTTGATTTAGGGATTTTGAGACCAAATCAGAAGAAGGTAGTTGTAAGAGACCGAGGGTGCAGAAATTGGATAAAATTGAAGAATTGAGCATACAAAGCTAGCAAAGAGGACCCGCTCCTCCTGCTCTCCCTTTTTTCCCCTTCTGACCTAGGATTAGTGGATCTGATCTTGGCCTCGTCGAACGCCGGCGACGGCTCCAGGGAGGTCAGGACCTCGTGGTGGGGCATCTACGGGATAGGATCTGGCCCTCTCTCCTTTCCCTTGTAGATAGGGACTACTCCGAGCGGCCGGCCTTTTATTCTCGTCTCGACGGCGTTGTGTGGCAACCTTCTCTCGGGCGGCGGCCTCCTCCACTCGGCGTCAGGAACACGGATCTATCGCCGGAGGGTAGATCTGGCCCCAGCCCTCTTGTTGGAGTCGGTGGATTTCTAGATCTTGTCGGCGCGTGGGTCTCGTTTGCTGTAGTGGCGGTGGCGCGCGTTCGCCGGCGGAAGGGTGGAGCTACTGCAACTCCCTCATTTTGGTCGGGCTGCCGGAGTTGATGACTGTGGATCACCTGGTATTTTGGTTTTTTTTTTAGGTTTGTTTTATTTTGTTTTCCTGATCTTGTTCTCCTTTGTTCGGGAGCTGTGATGTCTCCGTCGGTGGGCGGAGTTTTGTGTTTAGTCAGTTGGGTTTGCTGATGTTGGTGACTTCCCCCGCCTAGTGTTGACGGTCTTGTTCCCGTCAGTGGTGGCGGTGGTATCCGCCGGGTGGTGGATTTGTAATTGCGCCGGCTGTGGCGTCTCTTGAAGATCAGGTTGTGATCTCCCCTTTGATGAATACCAAAAAAAAAAAAAGAGCAGGCAAAGCTAGAGTCTGCCAATAATCAGAAAATAACCATGTGATCGGCTAAGCACTATGGAGGTCGAGCATAAGGTGAAACAGAAAATTGCAATGTTACAAAGGGTAATGGTTATGGAATAATGGGGGGATCTGACTTTTTATAGCATTTGGGAGTTGGGGGTGCCCTTTTTTGAAGACGCAGAGCGCATGCGTAGGGCAATATGATTGTACTTCAAGAATACAACGCCTAAGAGCATCTCCAACCATGGCCTCTATTTTGCTATTGCCAAATAAGCATATTCCCCAAATATTCTTAAATGGAGGCCTTCCATCTCCAACCATGACCCCTATAATTTAGCATCTTCAAGAAATATACCTTTTTTTATTTTACTTTTAAATATTAGAATAAAAATTCATTAACAAGAATAAACATTAACAAAAATAATTATAAAATAAGTAATTAAATAATAATATAATAACAAATATTAATATTAATATAATATTTAATGATTTAAAAATAACTCCAAAAATATTAGATATTAGTCTCTTTTCGAAGGCGTCGATGAGAGCTTTCCAACGGTACCAAATTTGTTAAAAACAGATTAATAAATTAATACGTATACTTAGTTTAAAATATTTATGTATAAATTTAACAACGGATATAGATGTCATTTGATTTTTTATATATAGTCTTTGAAGGATATTTTGGGTATTAATCTTAAAATCAATAAAATAGGGGGGCTGGCATTTGGGTGAGAAGTCCGGCATATATGCCGGCCAAACAGCCCTCCGGCATATATGCCGGCTCATATGCAGGAGGGTTGAGAGCTCCCGTCCGCCATATATGCAAATATGGCGGACGGTTGGAGATGCTCTAATGGAGCTCACCTGTATCCTAAGTTTGTACTCCCCTTTGAAAAAAATATTGAAGACCGGCTTTGACGACCAGTAACTATGACCAGCCAATGGCAGTATGCCACATAAGGGTAAGGAGGTAATTCAAACATATATGGTGCAATGTCACTGGTTAGTGCTATTCACATCAACATGCGATCGGTGATCGATGCTGAAATCTGTGCTCGTTAGAAGGGATTGCGAGTGACCTACGATGAGGCTCTTCCGACATACAAAGCTATGGATTGAGGGAGACTCACTTTGCATTATTAATTGGACCAACAATACCGGTCGGGACCATGCTCTTATGGAGGATAACCTCGGAATGATCCGACTCTCCCCCTCGATTAGGGTGACTCACACCTTTCGTGAAGAAAATCAAGCGGCAGATTGGCTAGGAGGCCATGGCTTGAAGGCGGCCAATCTTTTTTTTTTTTAGGGCAATTGTTATCCCATACATGGGAGGGGGTTAGGCGGACCCCAACCAGTGCATTAAAATAACTCTAAGGCGGAGTTAGAAAAAAAGTACAATACTGCCATCCCCAAAACCCAAAAGGACTGAAGTATAAAAACCAAACAGGACAGAGGCACCACTTACTCTTGATTCAGATCCTCCAGTTGCTCTACTTGATATCTGTAGGACCGATAAGTCCATATCTTTTTTTCAGACACATCTGTGACTAAAGCTATAGTTTTAATTCGAAACCAAAAGAAAAAATACCACTGGTTGGTCGTAGTTACCTGTCGTCAAATTTTTTCTCCTCCCGGGGCTCATTCCTCACTATCATGACACCCATGAATAGGGATGGCAACGGGTCGGGTTTAGGACGGATCGACTGTATCCCAAACCCGTCCCATTATATTTTATCCCATTCCATACCCGTTCAAAACCCGCATCGAGTTTTGCGGGCAATTTCCAAACCCGTCCCAATTAGAATTGGGAAAACCCGTGCCCGCCCCGCCCCGCCCCATTTATGCATTGCGGGTCGGGTTGGGTTGAGTCGACTTTATAAAAATTACATATTTAACTTCTTGGGCCCACCTAATCACAGCTCTTGATAGCAAATGTTCCTCCTATATTACAATCACGTAGATATAAGCACAAGTCAACTTATTATATGATCTTGATAAGTTATATGCCTGGGTCGGGTCAGGATGGTTGGAGTAAAACCCGACCCCGATCCGAATCTGATCGGGTTTCAAATTCATATACCAAACCTGTCCCAAACCCATTTCGAGCTTCCTAAACCCGTCCCAATAGGATCGGATCGGGTAATCCGGTAAACCGGAATAATTGCCATCCCTACCCATGAATCCTACACCCATGCAACTGAATCTTTTCTTGCAGGAAATAGTTGGGGGGGGGGGGGGGGGGGGGGGGGGGTTCAGAGGAGGCCCCTCAGCAACATTCTCCGGTCGAAAATGTCACCAAGGAAGGGGTGGGGATCCTTACTACAGATGATATGCGCGGCCCATTTCCTTGTCGGCCAACTGTTTGAAGAATGGTGCCTACTAGGATGCATGGTCGGAGAAATATCTAGAATCAAAATCTTGTATCGACTGCGTTTTGGTGGGGTATGGTGCAGTGGTACCTATTCCTAGAGATCATGAGGCTTGGTCCTTTTCATAGGTTAAAGCGTGCGTGCGAGAGAGAGAGAGAGAGAGAGAGAGAGAGAGAGAGAGAGAGAGAGAGAAGGGGGGGGTAATGGAAAATGATTGTGGGCATGATTGTTTCCTCCGTTTGATGCAATCTTGATTTTTTTTAGCCAAACAAAAAGAAAAACTATTTTTAAAAGTAAAAAACAGCATCTTTTGGTACGATGTCGAAAAAACTCTCATGGATTATGATAGAGGAAGGCCTTGGAATCCACCAAGAAAATAGAAAAGGTTGAATTCTCTCTGGTTGTTAATTCATCACCAAAATTGTCCAACAAGAAAGGACTAGGGGACTTTAAACAGGAAACAAATTAATTCCTACAATTACAACTCTAGTAGGATGAAGATTTGGACGCATAACCCTAACAGAATACACCAAATAATTATAAAATACCCCCTATGTCTTAGCTTTGTTAATGACTAATAAAACCTGGACAAATATTAGTGGTAGTAGTACTTTAGTTTTTTTTTTAAGAATCCCTCTAAACTGAGGGGGGGTTCGGCCTAGACCCCTACCGGTTTATTAAAAAAAAGAGGAAAAAAAAAAGGAGTACAACAATCACAAGAAAAAACACAACCAAGGACAGGCAGAAACTAGGAACAGAGGCTATTAGAAAAGCTAGTCGATCCTTCACCGCTCCTTGGAGGGAGCTCATCCACAAACTGAGCAGAGACATCACTCGGAAGAGGATGCCATCGGTTGTGTCAGATTTGGCATTGAAGATCCAGTTGTTACGCTCCGTCCATATACTCCAGCAGACTGCAATCACTAGAAGGTCCCACTCAAGACGGAGCTCCTTGGGAATACGATTCCGTCACCACCTAGTCCATAGAGATTTCAGTGTCGCCGGATGCGCTCTAACCCCTAACAAAAGTCGCAATTTGGTCCAGATAGAGGCGGAGAAGGGGCAGGTAAGAAACAGGTGGTTGGCGGTTTCCTTCGGATGGCCACAGAGGGGGCAAGCGATGTCCGGTACGTTTGAATGACGCCTCTTACGCAGGTTCCAATGGGTGAGAACTCTATTATGCACCACTAACCACATGAAAATACGGAAATGCAGAAGAGCTCTAGTCTTCCAAAGACCTTTAGTCATGGGGCACCTCACACCCCCATTGTTGAGGAAAAGGACAATTCTTCTATTAAATCTGTCTGGAATACCATTATAAGTCAAAGAAGATACGAGTCGTGCTTCAAGAAGATTTGGCACCAGGCAATCCCTGCCAAAATATGTGTGTTCATCTGGCGAGTCCTCCATAATATTATGCCGGGCTGTGAGTTCTCAAGGCCGGTCTGGACACACTTCCTATCAAAATTAGATTTGCGCTCGCCGCCAGTCTTCGTCGAGCTTCTATGGGGGACTTGGCAATGCAGGAAGTTCCAGGGCCCTTAGAGGCAGGGGTGGGACATGCCGGCTATCAGGATTTCTTGGGCGATTTGGCTGGAGTGCAACCGCCAGACCTTTCAGGATAGGAGCAGTCCGGCGGAGAACGTCATCTCTCACACCAAATCCCTGATCTATATCTGGGCGTGTAATGGCGCGATGGGGGACCATGCTTTCCTTCTTGATCTATGTAATTAGCCCGTTGGGATCCAATTGTACTTTTCCTTCTATTTTAATAAACTGGTAGGGGGGTCTAGACCGAACTCCCCCTCATTCTCTGAGAGGGATTTCTCAAAAAAAGATGAACATATATTAAAAGTCATGGGGTGAGGTTAGCATCGCAGTGCTTTTGCTATGAGAAGCAAGCCAACGAAACTGTGAATCACCTTCTGTGTGGTAGTGAGATGGCAAACCAAGTATGGAATTATTTTCTGAATGTTTTCAGGTCCAATCGCACAGCTTACATGATTTAGATATCGACGTGGGTAGTGGCAGGAGGTAGAAAACATCGAGACTCATTGTGGTATTTTGAGGATGCTGGTTCTGTACTTCATTGCTTGGGAAATATGGTCTGAAAGAAACAGTGGGTGATTTAGCAACTCGGTCTACCGTTTGATAATAAGGATTTCTACTACTGTATACGGGTGCGGTGGAGCAGAAGACGTAGCATGGGTGTTGTCTTCAATGTGGATGGTGCCTCTCGAGGAAATCCGGGGCACGGTGTTGTTGGCGGAGTTTTTCGGGACAGTCAGGGTTCTTTCATCTTTGCTTATGCCCATTTCTATGAGGTTAGCACCAATATGATGGCAAAATGCAGAGCACTGGATGATGGCCTCCGGTGTGCTGAGAACATGGGTATGTGTGACTTGGATATTGAGAGTGATTCTAAAGTACATGTTGATACTATCTTGAATGAAGGAAGACCTAACCCGGCGTACAACGTTTTGATGGAGGAAGATCTTATCCCTTCTATGAAGGATTAATTTCAGCATCACCCATGTATTTAGCGAATGCAATTCAGTGGGTGATTGCTTGGCGAATCATGCTGCGATAACCGATGCAACAATGTTTTCGATAGCTCTCATGATCTACCTAGAGCATGCAAAGGCTGCCTTTTCTTGGACAAGTCTGGGCTGTTCAATATTCGGACAAAGCCAATCAAGAAGATAGATTTCATATGAGACATGGGATAGGTCTTGGTCCTATTTGGAGGTTTCTAGCTTTGCTAAGGAGTGTGGTCAAAAGTAGCTTGTTATCTTATGGATCGATCTTTATGGATTTTGTTGCTCTAGGGACTCCTTGGGAGTTTTCAGTTGTAGTGCATACGTCAGATGTTTGTGGGTGGCAAAGCTGTGGATACAGGTGTGAGGAATGATAGATGTGCAACTTCACGGGAAGCTGGAGCTAGGCCAAGTATCTTTTATTAGAGAGTTGTTTGGTTTTGGTTGTAACTTTACATTAGTTTAGTAGTGACTAGGAGGAGTTTTCCTCTTCACTCTGATCCTATGTTTTCCTTTTAAAGGTTTTTGGCCCTAGGGTGGGATGAATAGAACCCCCATAGAAAAACAAAAAAAACACAAAACAATAAAAAAGAAAATAATATAAGGTGCAGTGGGTGGTTTTATCATTGGTTTAAAACATAAATAAGGAATGGTTTTATCTTTGAGTTTTGATTTTTTTTTTCATTCAAAAGATTGATTTAAAATTCCAGCCAAAATGTTTTTACAAAATGATACGTTTTCATCTACCTCTTTCCCTCAATTTCTCTCTTTATTGGATGAGAAGTTTAGTTCCACGTTGCTTGGTAGAAAGAAGTTTGATAGTTATATATATAAATAGTAGTGATACATTGCGGCCGGTAACGTGCGGCATTAACGTGCGGCCATCCCCTTCGGGGGTATTGTGGGGGAGGATTTCGGCCGTCGTACGTAACCCTCCTCTAACAGTCGATTGAAGGTTTGACCCTTCGGGATGTGGCGCGCTTCGAAGCGCTGAGTTGTGACTTGCTGGGCTGTCACACAAGCACTATAGAGTAGAAAGGTAGAGAAAGAGATGACACAGGATATGGTGACGAAGTTCGACCGAAGCCTACGTCTCCGTGCGGTAAGACACAACATTTGAATCCATTATCTCTGAGTAAACAGTAGAGCTACTCTCGACAGGCCGAGGAGTGCTTCTTACAAGTAATCAGAGGGTGGAAAAGAAGTCTGAAAACCAGAAAGCTCGAGGAGCTCTGGAAAACAGAGAGTGGGTTTCTGGTCTGGGATCTGGGATCTGGAATCATTTACAGGGTCTGCTATTTATAAGGACTTAGTTTATTTGGAGAATATTCCAAGAATATTCTCAGGAATATCCAGGGTTTGGTAAATACCCGGGAGGATGTACCAGACCTCAGATAGTGCAATTGGGCCCCAGGCAAGGCTGCGGGTCTCACCGTCGTACCCATGGGCCCCAGGCAGGGCTGCGGGTCCTACTGCTGGGCGTTAGCCAGATTTTGCACCCACAGTTACCCCCTCCCAGCTAGATAGGTGTTAACCTAGCTGGTTGGGATTTCCTGGTGCAAAGTCGGTCGCTCGTCTGTCGATCCTCTGTCCGGGGTTGGTCGTCATCTGTCTGTCGACCTGCTACATGAGACCGACCGTTGGGCCCGCCGACCCCCCTGCCAGGGGTCGGTCTGGTGCGTCTGCGGACCCGTTGTGTGGGGCCGACCATCGTCTGTCTGCCGACCCGTTGTACGGGGCCGACTGCTATCTGCCTGCCGACCCCCTGTCCGGGGCCGACTACTGTGTGTCTGCCGACCCGTTGTGCGGGGCCGACCATCGTCTGTCTGCCGACCCGTTGCGAGGGGCCGACCGTCGTCTGCCTACCGACCCCCTGTCCGGGGCCGACTGTTGTGCGTCTGTCGACCCGTTGGGTGGGACCGACTACTGGTGTGATACCCCCTCCCAGTTGGGTAGGTGGTAACCTGGTTGACTGGGGTCACAAAAATAGCTACGCGCAAGTCGGTCCGGGCTAAAAAATCTAGGGGGCGTTGGTCAAAAAAAAAAGAGACAGGGGGTTTTGTGCAAAAAGTCAGGGGCATGGGGTTTTGTGTAAAAAGTTAGGAGTAGGGGTGGTTCGTGCCAAAAATCATGGGGCAAGCGGGTTCTGTGCAAAATGTCCGAGGTAGGAGGTTCTGTGCAAAAAGTTAGGGGCAGGGGGGGTTTTGTGCAAAAAATCTTAGGTAAGGGGCTATGTGTAAAAATTTGGGTCAATTCTGTGTAAAAAATCAAGAGCAAGGGGGTTTGGTCAAAGATTCTGGGTGGCAGGGGTTTTTTTTGTAAAAAATCTTGGTTTAGGTTTATTGTCAAAAAGTGATAAAAGGGGTTCTGGGCAGCAATTTTTAGGACTGGGGGGTTTTTTGCAAAAACCCAGGTTGGGTTTTGGGGGGTCGGTAGAATTTTTGGTATTATTTTTTGGGAATTGATCACCCACCCTTGGATAGTACACACACAAAATTTCAGCTCGATCCAAGACATGTAGGCCATCCAAATGTGATCGATTTTTATCGGTCGTTCATTTTTATCGCCATTTTGATCAACACATTTGGACGGCCTACAGGTCTTAGATCGAGCTGAAATTTTTTGTGTGTGCTATCCAAGGGTGGGTGATCAATCCGTAAAAAAATAAAAACAAAAAATACCCCCGAAGGGGATGCCGCACGTTAAGCCCGCACGTTACCAACCGCAATGTATCACTACTCTATATATAGAAGCTCATCTAGCTCATTTATACGGAATAAACAAGAGGGTATTTGGTGATGCACTTGACCCATGTCTAATGCGGTGAATCGCACCACATCGCGCATGCACATGCGCGGCATGAGCAATGGGCTATAGTCAGTCACAGGTCGATCATTTGTTACTGACACATGTAGATCGTGCGCACGCCCTAAAGTCGTGTGCACGACTTGACTGTTTACATGGTACTTAAGTTAAGGCTTTTGCCTTAATCTTTGCTTATCACATAAGTTTGTTGGGGCCTATAAATAGACCCCTCCCACAGGCCTTTGAGGTTATAGATCAAAATTAGATATGCTTAGCAAGTTCTTCTTTGAACTTTAGGGTTTCATCTCTTCTCCCTTACCTCTCATCTCTTCCTTCATGCTTGATCACATAGAAAGCTTTACATTGATGGATCTCTAAGCTGTCTTCCAAGACCTTGAGATCATCTTTTGCTTGAGAGGTTTGTGCATGGTTATGGTGTCATTCAACACCTAGTGGTTCATCTAGTGCTTCTTTGAGGTTTTGTGTGGTTGGATATATTGTGCATTATCAAACGCATTGAGATCTTCCAAATTTGAGAGGGGTTCTTGATCCATCCAAGAGTTATTCTAGCACTTTCTTAGATCAAGTCTTTGTTCTCCCCCCTTTGTTTATCTTTAGTCAAACCTTTTGGTTACTTTTCCCATCAACATGTAAAAGGTTCTTGCGGGAGCGCTTAATATGATTGAGGTCACACAAGCACCCATCGTCATCGTTGGTGGGTGCCCTCTACGGCATCAAGGTGGATTGGAGAATTTTGGATTGGATTTCGAAGGATTGTGAGCGGACCCTTTGAAGGGTGGGTACAGCCTCCTTCATTGTTAGAGCGGGCAGAGGCTCAGAGGTAGCTGGGGTAATCTCTTTTTTAATTACTTGTGCTTGCTCCGTTTTGGCGAGTGTGTAGAGATCTATGTTGCCTCTTATTGAGAGATCTAGACCCATCTTATTGGGGGTGGTTTTTACCCTTTGGAAGTTTCATCTAAAAACCATTATGTGCTTTTCTTACTTGCAAATCGTTAGGGCCTTGTATACTTCTACCTTGTAAGGCCACATGGTGAGGACGAGAGAGCGTGATTAGATCCATGCTTGATTTCTTTTCATATCATCTTGATCATGCTTCTTGAGATAGATGTTTAGTCGCTTGCAATAATTTTTATTTTTTCGCATCTTAATTATTTGTGCTTGCATGCTTGGTAATCCGGCCCTACTTGGGCGACCCCACTTAGTAAGCAAGCTAGCCTCTTAAGGCATTTTCAAAGTAAACCCCGAGATAGTGCTATAAAAAGTTTTGATTCATTCATGAGCGATCAAGGCTATAAGCGTACGTTCATTGACCATTGTGTTTATGTTAGATACTTTACGCACAGAGACTAGGTTCATATTCTTGTTAGTGTAAATGAATGATAAGTTGATCGTAGGCCAGGATGTGAACAGGATCAGCAAGTAAAGGTAGACTAGTTTAAGTACTTTGATATGAAGTACTTGAGGCCAGCATAGCAAATATTATGCATAAATATTAAATGTTGCATTCATTTGAAAGCTCATAATATTTGGTTGTCATAAGAGTGTTATATTGATCATGTTGTGGAATAGCTCAATATGCAGGATGCGAAGGTGGTTAGCACCCCACTGGCTAACCACTTTAGGCTAAACTCAAGGAGTACGTTCACCAACTATCAAAGAGAGAAAAATGAAGATGATATTGATTTCCTATGCTTCAGCATAAGGGAGTTTGATGTATTCTATGGTTTACACGAGGTCAGATATTGCTCATGTGGTTGGTACTATGAGCAAGCTAGTATCTGGATGATCCTGACAAGATTCACCGGGAGGCTATCAAGTGGATCTTGAGGTATTTGAAGGGTACTTCAAAGACTGGATCATACTTTGACAGTAAGAAACAAGTTCTAGAATGATGTACAAACTTAGACATAGCTAGAGATTTTGACAACAGACGATCGACTTTAGGGTACATGTTTCTGCTAGCACTGGGAGCTATGTTTTGGTAGTCAAAACTGTAGAAGTATGTGGCATTATTAATTACTGAAGTTGAATACATTGCTATGGCCGAAATAGAAAATGAGTTTCTTTGGATGAAGTGGTTCCATCAAAATTTGGGCGTGAAGTATGAGCAATTTTTATTGTTTTGTGATAGCCATAGTGCGATTGATGAGCTGAGCAAGAATCCAACTTATCACGATACATGCACCAAGCATATTGACATGCACTATTACTATATCTGTGATGACTTGGAGAATGAGTCGTTGCATCTTGTGAATGTGCATATGAACAAGAATCCAATGGACATGATGATCGAGGTGATTACCAAGCAGAAGTATAAGCTCTGTCGAGGACTCATTGGGATGGAGTGATCAGTTACAGGAGGTCTCCCCTTCATGGGTCTGTAGGGGGGGATTGTTGTGTTTCTCTGCCCATAAAGATCTAGGCAAGGTGTGTGCACGATGAACCCATCGTGCGCATGATATTGGGAAAAGAAAGCACACAAACATAACTACTGAATTATGGCTCTATGTCAAAGAAGTAGAGAAAGTTGATTCCGACCAGTCGGCATGTCTTATCCAATCGATCGGTGTTGATGCTTAGAAGAAGTATGTTCTGGGAGACAATGTTTTCCCAGATTATGACAAAATTGATTGATCGGACCTTATATGGCCGACCGATTTGTTGGTCTGCTTCAAGAATATGGTACGTACTTACGATTTTGTGTCTTTTGTTTGATGTAAACCCAATGATATATAAAGGGTGTTGAGAGATCAAGCTAGTAGATGTGGTGTTGGGCTATTCAGAGAGTGTGACGGTTAGGGTTTTCCAGCAATAGAGAACTCCTGACCGAGATTATCCATGGAGACATGATCGGGTTGGAGGTTTCATGAACCAGAGCCTTAGACGTCGTTGGAGAAGATGAGGTGAGAGCTTAATTTGTAGGAGAAGGTGTCAAATGTACATCTTGTGTTCCACTTCCATGGTAAAAATCTTCTGAGCTCCGACAACAGTGGACGAAGCTCTAGTTCTACAATAGATTTGTGTTAATTCGGTGGTCTGGTCATCGAAGATCATGGCCAAAAAAACCACGGTCGAAAAATCCTAAATCAGCCAGTTCCGTCGGATTTGCTGCACCTGTTTACGACGGCCAGTAACTGGAGTAGAATCGACTTATACGGTGGCTAACCTGGTCGCCGCAACTTTCAGAAAAATAAATGGTTTGTCGCCAAAAAAAGGACTCAAACAAGCAACCCATCCCGTGCACGAACTGTATACTGCCTTTTTGTTCTTGGAAAGATTCGATCCCACGTCTCGCGTGGGAACAACAAGCTAGTCAACCATCTGAGCTAATTGTACCTGTTGTAAAGGTATACATTTTATTTATTCTACATAACTTAAACCATATATCAATGGCAGCCTGTCATGACATTTAGCCATCTTTTTCGGCGGGCTGAGTTGGCCGCCGCCACATCACCGTCGGATTTTAGGTCATCTGTCGCAAAATTTGATGTAGTTATTGGTCGAGGAGACGATGGCCACCGGATTTTTTCGTTCTTTTTCGGCGGACCTAGCCAGCTACCATGGCTTTTGGCCATGTTATCCGGCGGTCTTAGCTGGTCGTCACTTTTGGCCATGCACGTTTTCCGACGGTCATCGTTGGCCTGGCCACCGCATTTGAGAAAAACCTTTTCTTGCAGTGGGATTCGGACTGCCGATTATCCCACCGCATTTGGTGATCTTTTCCGGTGTCTCTTGCGAACCCGTTGTGAAAGAACTTTTTCTGATGGCTCGTGCATTAACACTGCATTTGGCGAAATTTTTGGGCGAGGTAGCGAATGGTCACCACTTAGACGGCCAAAAAAATTTCATTCAGTTGTAGTATATATTGGTTGAATCATCTTATAAATATCGTGTGTTCTTTGTGCTTTTTTTTTTAAATCTTTATGCTTCCGTAACAAAAAAAAAAAAGCCACCAAAAATCTTTGAAAAGGGGTTTATAAACAGTAAACACTTAAATGACATATTCACAGCCGTGCGAGCGCACACTGAATATAACACGACCATTGTAAGGTAGACCACCACCGAGTAATAACACGTGTCAGTCAAAGTCAAAAATGATTTTGGATCCTATCACCGCCTTGTGAGCTGACCCTCCTCTTATCGTTCTGTCAACCTGAACATAGTATACAGCTCATGCAGCAGTATGGGCCCTCATTGTATAAGGGCTAGGGCAACAATAAACTCGATCGATCTCCTGTTTCTCTGTACCTTAGCCCCCCCCCCCCCCCCCCCCCCCCCCCCCCCCCCCCTCCTTTCCTCTCCCTTTGGCTGCTGATGTTTCTCTACAACGTACCAAAACCCTAACCCTAACTCTAACTGTAACCCCTCAATGAATCATAAATGTCAAGCTAATAAATCCCTGATGCTGTATTTATTGTCCCAAAAAAAAAGCTTCTGATCGAGCGTGGAACCCATGGTCGTTTCTGAAAGGCCTGTTGTGGTACCTGCAACCTACTTAGAGAGAGAGAGAGAGAGAGAGAGAGAGAGAGAGAGAGAGAGAGAGAGAGAGAGAGAGAGAGAGAGAGAATATACAGAAAAACCCTCGAGTCCTACACATCTCATACACTTGCCAAATGATACAAATGGAAATGGCAATAGATGCATATATTCCATTCTCTCTCTCTCTCTCTCTCTCTCTCTCTCTCTCTCTCTCTCTCTCTCTCTCAACTTTATCTCACTGTCAGCAAGAGAATTGAAGATCCATAAATGTGGTTTGGTGGAGACACTGATCGAGGGGTGTGGATGCCTCATATACGACTGTGAATCCGAGGAACCCTAGTAAATTAGTAAATTCCCCCTCCCCCTTTGACCCTCCACTAATCCCCCTAACCCTTCTCCGCTCCCTCCCCTCTCAGCTGCTTCTTTCTTCGTACTCTCCATCCATCTCCTCATCGATCCCATCCCTTCTTAAGCATTTGTTGAAGTGGGTACTCTTCTCCTCTCTCGATCGGAATCTACGGATCCATGAGGAGGTGGGCTCGGGCAGCCCTGGTTGCTTGCCTTCTCTGGATCATCGCTCGACACGGGTCCACTCAGGAGGCCACCTCCAAGTACTTCACCCATGAGAAGAACTCCACCGAGTCGGCGGCGGTCCGTCGGTGCAAGTCCAAGAAGCTCGATCACTGCAGCAGCCTCACTCGGGTTGATCTGAACTCCAGCTTGGTGGACGACGACAAGCGGGCCGTGCCCACCGGCCCGAATCCCTTGCACAACTGATGAAAAACTGTACAATCAGCGGCATGAAACAGCGGAAGAAGAAGACGAAGAAGAAGAAGAAATGCTGTTCTCTTTCTTCCTTTTCTTCTTCCTCTTATTTCTACAGTACCAAAGGTCTCTATTTGGGTTCAACTGTACCCTTTCCCCCTCCTTTTTCTCTCTCCTTTTGTGTGTAACCTTCTCTCTGGTGTGTTGAATGAAAATACTATTTGATGAAATGTATCATCCTCTCTGAATTTTTATGTATAAATTATCTTTTTAACGATTTTAATTTCTCTTATTTTTTTTTGGGTAAATTACACTTTGCCCCCTTAAAGTTTAGCTCAAAATTAAACAGTCAACCCCCCTACGGTTAAAAAAACTGCATTTTGCCTCCCTTCAATTCTGTTTTGATCATATAAAATTGACCAAATGCAGAAATTAAGTGGTTAACAAAAGATGGTATTGTGCTAACATTTCAAACTTTAGACAGCAATTTGGAACAAAATAAACTAGAAGGGGGCTAAGTGTTTTTCAGCTAAACTTCAGGGGGTCAAAGTATAATTTACTCTTTTTTTTTAAATCTTGAAAATTCACACTTATTATGATTGTGCTGGCTTCGTATCTGCCCCATTTCTGGGTGTTCATCATCTCTTCAAGCTTCCAAAGTTTTGCCAAGAGCCGCCATTAATTCGATCTCTCTTTCTTTTCTTTTTTTGCTACAGTAGTAGACTCCTCTCGGGTGAGTGTATAGTGCAGGTAGGGGTGGCAATGGCCCATTGGTGGGTCAGAATAGAGGTTTGAATTTGAGTCCTGCTACGTGTATCAAGTGGGCCGGGTGGACCCTCGACCAGCTAAAAGCCCAACCGGATCTTTTTGCCCATGAGTTCAAATCTCCTCCGCCAGTTGGTCGGTCCCCCCGTCGCGCGGCCCGCGTCGCCCTGGCGTGCATCACAGCCGCACGATGGCAGGCGACCCGGCTGTGATGCACGCCGAGACAGCGGGGCGCGCGACGAAGAGGATATGGTCATGGTCTCTCCGGCTCCGCCAGCACAGGGGTGCCACGACCGTGCTTGACACGTACGTGCATCATCATTCAATTGCATGCTTTCAGTGCTGATTGATGGATGGGCGGATGGTGTTGCTTCCCGATGCTCGGTCTCACCGCCGAGGTCGGCCTCTCGGAGCCCAGCCTGAGCCTCATGCCGGCGGAGAGATCAGCGTAATGATCCCGGCATGATTATATTCATTAAATGAGACAGAAAGAGAGAGAGAGAGAGAGAGAGATGAGAGAGAGAGAGAGAGAGAGTGAGTGAGAGAGTGAGAGATTTTATTCTGTTCTTAAATTAATTTTTTTTAAAGGAACTGTGAGTGATTAGAGTACAAGAAGATAAGGGTTTGCATTCGCCATATCTATAACATTGCCACACAAAATCATAGATAAAAAAAATGATATTCAGTCCGAAGGTTTTTTCGATTTCTCTTAGCCTGATTGACATGATAGCGCTCAACGTACTGGTGGAGTAAAAGATTTAAATATCACTATTAAGTTTCAGCCACTAGTTGAACGCTGTCACATCAATCGGGCTGACGGAATCGAAAAAACTTTCGGGCTAAATAGAATTTTTCAAAATTAAAATAACGCTAGTGGGTTTCAGCCATTCTATGCTGCCAAGTCAATCGGACTAGCGGAATCGGAAACACCATCTGACTGAATAGCATTCTCCGCATATAAATTAACCTGTGACCAGGATGAGAGGTAGAGTCCACAAGATTTGATACCACGACCTGCATGCCCACTAGAGGCAAGTGCTTTGCCACCGTGATGTGACCTCGATCTCAGAGTAAGAGAGAGATTGTGTGATTTCACAATTTTTAAGTTGGCGGTTGGATGTTTTAACTCTAGTTTACGTTTTTCTTCGTTCACTAAATTATGTTGGTTAATAGGCGAGGATGGGCACTTCTCAGATGGCAAATATGCCTCCTGACATTTCACCTTTGCTCCGGTTTCATACTTATGCCCTAAGGGTGCACACGGTTCGGTCCGGTTCCGGGATGAACCAGGAACCAACCGGTCCCAACGCACGGTTATCGTAATTTGGAACCAAATCTGGACTGCTAGGAGTATGAAACTGGACCATACTGAACCATACAAAAGCGATTCGGTTTGGTTCCAACAGTTCTAAAGTTTGCAAAGATGCTCACATATGCATAGGTTCCTTTAACATGATTCGTTCTTTGATTTGGTATGATTTTTTGAATCATTCCTTTTAACATGATTCATTCTTTGATTTGGTATGATTTTTTCAATCCGTATTGCTTTATAATACAAATTGTATGGTTTATTATGTCAATCAACTCACTTCTTAATAGATTTTAAAAAAAAAGAATATTCAATATTAAGAACAAAAGCATTGGGGGACTATTGAAATATTGGAGGAAACCATAAGGAAATCAAGATTAAAGGCTTTTGACAAATATGTGTTTAATGGGGATTTCTTTTCCTCCGAATTGATTTTTTGTAATCTGAATTTCTTTGAGATGGGTTGGTTAATGATTCCAATGATTGGTGACGGATTCCGGTAATGATTTCTGGTAATAGGTCGGTCGTGTTCTGGCAGTGGGTTTTGCTGATGCGTTCCAACGGGATGGTTTGTGGTGATCGATTCATATCCGGCCATGGTTGGTTGATGGGTTTAGGCGATAGTTTCCCGTGATGGCTTGATTATGGTTCTGGCGGCGTATTAGTATTGGGTTCCGATGATGGGTTGGGAATGGTTCCCGCGGCTTATCCCAGCTCACTCCGGTGTTGCAAGTTGAGAGCCTGATCACCACGGAGGGACTGGTGAAGAATTGGAAGGTTAAGCTATGAGCACCAAGCAGTCATTTATTGTTGATGGGGATTTCTTTTCCACTCAATTTATTTTTTGTAAGCTGAATTTCTTTTTAATAATCAAATATGTCTTGGTTAATGGTTCTGATGATTGGTGACGGTTTCGGTAATGGGTTGATCGGGTTCTGGTAATGGTTCTGGTGATGCATTCCAGCACCGTTTCATAGCCGGTGCATGATGGTTTCCAGTGATGGATTCATAGCCAGCATTGGCTTGTTGATGGGTTAAAGCGATAGGTTCAGGCGATGGCGGTCAGGTGGCTTATTGGTATTGGGTTCCTTCGGGTATTGGTATTGGGTTCCGGCGATGGGTTTAAGATGCCGAACCATCGTTAACATCCACCGTGATGTGACCTCAATGCTATATAAGTACTTAAAATTCAAAGTTACTTTAATAAATATTCTAAGTATTTAAAGCTCAAATTCAACTTAAGGTTTGGTGTTAAATCACCACTGATTTCGGCAGTCGGTAGTGGTATCGCTTCTAGTAAGCATTATTCTAGGTTCCATACCTGTTCTTAGCTTGGTATAGCGCTCTTGTTTGCTTCTGTGGTGACTTTCTTACGGCCTGGTGGATCCTTTTCGTGCTCGGTGTGGTGTTTTCTCTCATTCATGCGGTGACTCCTAGAGCCAGGTGAACACTTTTCTCGCTCGGTGTAGCGCTCCTGCTCGTGGTGTAGCGGCTTAAGCTGGGCCATGTGAGCCGGCCTTTCTCCGATGGCTGTGTAGATGTGCACCCGTGTGGTGCCTTTTGGATCTAGCTAGGGCCCAATAAATGTGTTGTGCGTAGCAGAAGCGGTGAATATAAACTCGCCCAAACCAACAACACAAATAACAAAATACTAAGAAGATACAAGCCAATCAAATCAACAAGAAGAGAGAAGAAAGCACACACTACAAAGAACACTATAGATTTTAGATGGTTCGACAATCTTGCTTACGTCCACCGGCACCGAGAGAGATCCACGATCAATCGAAGAAGAGCATACAACAGTTCCTCGAACTCTCCAATGAGAATCCTCAGCCCAATGACAGCTCTCCAAACTCTCCTCTTAAACAAAATAATGATCTTCCTCACCAAAACCCCTGGATCTATTCCTTTATATACTAGGAATAAATCCTCATATAATTACACCACTAAAACCCCATCCAATGATTCAAACAAACTAAACCCAAAATCCCAAAGGAAACCCATGCAAAAGTCAAAAGATCGGCGAAATTTTGCCCTGGGTGACCAAATTTTCGCCATGGGCACCACCTTTAGAAAAACCATCGTGCAAAGCTCTAGCTGGTTGGTGCTCAAGGCGCTAGAATTTTACCCTGGACGCCAGACCCCTCGGGTTTTTGCCCTTTGCTGCCCTTAGTGCAGGCGCCCTAGGCGCCAATCAAGCTGAGGCTAGGTTTTGGCTGTGGGTCAGGTCCGGTTCGAGTTTTTCGGTCTTCGGGTTTTCAGATCTCTCTCTAATAATTCTCCATCTCGTTGAAGATTTTCCAAAGCTGAGCCGATTTCTCGTCCTCCAAATGGATTGCACCAGTAAAGGCTGCCTACATACCTGTCGTCATGGGATCAAGCCAATCATAGTTCATCCAATCCCCCTTAGGGGCCAAATCATCGCAAATAAAGAAGGTTGAGGATGAGGTTGATGTTGGTGACGCAAATGGTGCTGGTGCTAATGCTGGTAATGTTGATGTTGCTATGGATTTTGGTGATGTTACAATTGATGCTGGTGTTGTTGTTGGTGCTGTTACGGTAGATTTTGATGTGGCTGTGATTGATGCTGTGAATGAGGTTGTTGTTGGGTTTTCTATTCTATGCAAGCAAATGATGACTAGCAAAATAATGAGAGATTACAAATCTAGTGCAAAAAGCAGTGGAACAAAAGTTGAGGGTTTAGCATGCAAAGTTTAGCACAAACGCAAACAAGGTTTAGGTTGTCCTAAGGCTGTCTACAGATATGGCAGAAAAGGTGGGGAGGAGGAAGAAGAACAGTGGACTTAGCAGTAGTCAAGGCTTGTGCTAGCACAATGCCCTGAAAGCTATTTCGCCGCCTCGGTAGGTGCTTCAATGCCTTCAACGAACGCTCCCCAGGGTACAACGACTGGACTCCTCGTCAGCATCGAAGGGAACCCCTTTGGGACTCTCAGCGTACTCCAGACAGGAACCAAATCATGAACGAGAAAGAAGAAGAGAGAGTGGAGAGAGCTCTTTGCTTGGTGTGTGTTCTGGCTTCACAGGTCCCTCTCTTATATCGAGGTCCTTAGCCATAACGTTCCCACACTCACAGCCCATTGCATGCAGCGCACTGATGAGCATTCACTACTCTGTTGGGTGTAACGGTTGCATGCAACAGTACAGAGGTCCAGGTTCAATGAACCTAGCTCAACCACGTGAAGAGTGTAACGGAAGGAATAAATCTCCATAAAAAAAAAAATTAAAAGGTGTAAAAGAAGGCTCGAAGCCCATTCGCGTCCACGCGGCTCGCGGCTCGCGAGCCGCGGCCTAGGCCCGTGCCCGTGCCCGACCAGACCCGACCTGGCCTGGCCCGGCTCGGCTCGACGCGCGCGCACGCGTGTGTGGTGGACTATGGCTTGTATGGATTGGCTCTTGGAAAGCTACAAAGCCCAATGAAGGAAGTTCCATTATAAAAGCATTAAAAGATCTCCCTACGGGCAATATGGGACTAAACCCAAAAACCGGTTTTTTCATTCCCTATCAAAACCAATTTTTGTAACAATCCCCCACAAGAATGAAAATATCGAAAAACAAATCGAAAGTAGTCTGGAGTACTAATAAGAAGTATGTATAGACATAAGGTGTCTTTCGACTTGAACATTTGCTTAGTGTAGACCTGCAGGACTTGCTAGCTGACAGTGAACTTACGTCTTGAACTGTACAGCTATATATTGTAAGTCTAGTCGACAAGTCTTACCCATACTCTCATATACATCATAGAGTCCCATGCGGTTGTGCTCTTTATAGCCATGAGCTTTCCCCAGTTTTCTTGAGTGTTCTAGAGAATTAGCCTCAATTCTTATAGAAGCGGCCACACTTCTATACTCATATAGTTGCTTACTATCAAGAGTGCTTTGTAACTAGACACCCCACTGGTATGCCAGCTATAGTTAGCATTAAGAGTCTAAAACTCAGTCTCTCAGCGATACAGAATGTACTATCACATCATAGGGAGGGGAAAATTTTTGATAGCACCCCCACAAATCCCTCGAATAACTTGTTTTTCCATTGAACCTCGATTTTGGGATCTCCAGTCACGTAGGTTGGGTTACTGTTATCGGAGACTTATTAGTTTATAGGTCTCAGCCCCATCTCCCTCGATGTACTTAGAACTAACTCTCTAGATAGTCCTTTAGTTAAGGGATCTGCTAAATTATCCTTTAACATAATATAGTCAATAGTAATTATCCCATCTTTCAACATCTGACGAACAATGTTATGTCTACGACGAATGTCTTGACTTTTCATTATAGGAGTTATTCATGGCCCTCATTATAGCTGCTTGGCTATCACAATGAATTGAGACAGCAGGAATAGGCTTTGGCCAAAAATGAATATCCATAAACAGATTCCTTAGCCATTCACCCTCTTCACTAGCTTTATCTAGGGCTATGAACTCTGACTCCATAGTAGATCGGGCAATGCATGTTTGTTTGGATGATTTCCAACAAATTGCACCCCCTCCAAAGGTAAACACATATCCACTAGTGGATTTGGTTCCTGAGGAATCCGCAATCCAATTAGCATCGTTGTATCCTTCTAGGACAATGGGATACCTACCATAAAAAATATCACAATCTAATGTATGTTTTAAGTACCTTAGAACTTGGATTAGAGCATCCCAATGCTTTTGGTTAGGGTTAATAGTATATCTACTAAGTCTACCTATCGCATAGGCAATATCGAATCTCGTGCAGTTCATGATACACATGAGACTGCTAATTACCCTAGAATATTCTAGTTGTGATACACTAGGCCCTAAATTCTTCTTCAGATGTACTGAAGGATCATATGGCATTCTGGCAGGTCGACAATCAAAATGATCGAACTTCCTAAGCACTTTCTCGATATAGTGAGATTGAGATAGAACTATGCCATTGGAATCTCTCTTAATTTTGATTCCAAGAATGATATCTGCAGCTCCTAAGTCCTTCATATCAAAGTGCCTACTCAAGAAGTCCTTGGTCTTGACCACTACTTCTAAGTTGGTTCCAAAGATCAACATATCATCTACATAGAGACATATGACCACGCAAGTCAAGTTATTGACCTTAGTGTAGATACATTTATCTGATTCATTAATCCTGAATCCACTTGAAGTTAACACATGGTTAAACTTCTCGTGCCATTGTTTTGGTGCTTGTTTGAGACCATAAAGAGACTTTTTTAGTCTACAAACTTTTTTCTCCAAACCTTGCACTATAAAGCCTTCGGGCTGATCCATGTAGATCTCTTCCTCTAATTTTCCATTTAGGAATGCAGTTTTTACATCCATCTGGTGAATTACGAGGTTATGGATAGCAGCTATAGCTATAAGCAACATAATGGATGTAATCCTAGTCACTAGCGAGTAAGTATCAAAGAAGTCTACTCTATCTCGTTGCTTATATCCTTTAGCTACTAACCTATCCTTATATCTTTCTATGGATCCGTCTGCCTTAAGCTTTTTCTTGAATATCCATTTAGGACCCAGCTTGGTCCTCTTAGGGTTAGGTATGGATACCTTCACTAAATATCCCCATACTTTGAGGTGTTTATAGAGTGGCTTCCTACCTCTCAGAATCTCATAAGGAGTCTGCTCAGACTCCTTAAATGGGATCCTATTAAGAACATGTGCTGCTGAGAGCACAGCTTCCCCCGACAGGTTTGTAGGCACCCCTGAACTGATCATCATGGCATTAACCATATCCTTTAAGGTCCCATTCTTCCTCTTAGCTACTCCATTAGACTGAGGGGAGTATGGAGCAGTGGTCTGATGAATTACACCGTTATCTTCACAAAACTTAGTGAAGTCTCCGGACTCATATTCACCTCCTCTGTCCGACCTAAGGACTTTGATCCTCTTCCCTAACTGGTTTTCTATCTCAGACTTATAGGATTTAAACTTGGACAAGCTCTCGTCCTTACTCTTAAGGAGAAAGATTGAACAGTGTCGAGAACAATCATCAATAAATATGATGAAGTACTTATTCCCTCCTCTCATAGTGTAACCTTTAAGGTCGCACACGTCTGAGTGGATCAAGTCTAGGGTTTCTAGGCTACGCTCTACACTCTTAAAAGGTTTCTTGGCATATTTTGCCTCTACGTATATGCCACACTTTTCATTTGAGGATGGAACACATTTAGGTACACTACCTAAGCTAACTAACCTTTTAAGAGATTTAGAGTTAATGTGTCCTAGTCTAGCATGCCACAGATCAAAAGAATCACACAAGTAAGCAGAAGAAGATACTTTATTATCATTAGTGAAAGAGGTTACATTCAGCTTAAACAAGCCCTCATCAAGATAACCCTTTCCCACAAAAGACCCTTCCTTAGTCAGGACAAATTTGTCCGACTCAAATACAAGCTTGTAGCCCTTCTTGCTCAGCATTGCTCCGGAGACCAGATTCTTTCGGATGTCTGGGACGTGCAGCACCTCCTTCAGAGTCAGAAGATTTCCAGAGGTGAACTTCAGAATCACACTCCCTTTCCCAGCAACTTGAGCAACTGAGGAGTTCCCCATGTATATCGACTCTCCTTCTTCTGTAGGTGTGTAGGTGGAGAAGCAGCTCTTCGACCCACATATATGTCGGGTAGCTCTCGTGTCCACCCACCAGTCTACAATGTTGCTGAGACTAGGTTGGCCTCAGTGACCACCGCAGAGAAGTAACCACTCTGAGCCACGTTTGCCTCGGACTCGTTCTTTGGCCGGTTAGCTGTATTGAAGCGACACTCTTTAGCTAGGTGTCCTGGCTTGCCGCATACAAAGCAGTCTCCTTTCGGCTTCTTCTTGAACTAAGGCTTGGAAATCTTGTTCTTCTCCCAGGGCTTAGGAGCAAAAGCCTTCTTTTTGGAAGACTTCCCCTCCACGAGGTTGGTCTTTCCTATTATCATAGAGGCTCGCTCCCTTTGCTCTGACACTTGATTGTCCTCCTCTATACGGATTCAGACAACAAGGTCTTCCAGGGTCATCTCCTTCCTCTTGTGCTTCAAACTGTTCTTGTACTCCTTCCACGAGGGAGGCAACTTCTCTATGATAGTTGACACTTGGAATCCCTCGCAGATTTGGTACCCCTCAGCGAGAACCTCATGGATGATAATTTGTATCTCCTCAAGTTGGGAGACCACAGACTTCCCATCTTCCATCTTGAACTCCAGCAGCTTTCCGACCACGAACTTCTTCGACTCGGCATCCTCTGTGGCGTACTTCTTCTCTAAGAAGTTCCACAGGTCTTTGGCGGACTTGCAAGTGAAGTAGACATTATAGAGGTCGAGGACAAGGCAGTTGAGGATATAGTTCCTACACAGATAATCCTGCCTCTCCAAGGAGTCTAAGTCGGTTTGGTTACTTGACCCATCATCCTTAGAGATAAGGGTAGGCTTCTCCTAAGAGATAAGTTCAACAACCTTAAGGACAGTCAGATAGAACCTAAGTTTCATCTGTCATCTCTTAAAGTTCTTTCCATCGAATGGTTCAGGCTTCTCACTAGACTTGCTAGGTTTCCTCTCCATCTCAGTAGTCATCTAGGAAGAGTTCCTTTTGACTTTTCTAAAATTTGACGGCTAGGTCAGCTCCAGGAAGGAGGTGGAGCACTTGGTTCGCTTAAATATCAAGCTTCCTAGGGCAATTTAATGCCGGTTTGTCAAGCTTTCCTCGACACCGCCAAACTTAAGAAAATTCAGAGGAATTCTAACAGTTAACAAGAGACTAGATCTAAACACTCTCGTATAGGATCTAGATCTAAACGGAATAGAATAGAACACAAATTAGCTTTCAGTTGTTGGGTTTTCTATTCTATGCAAGCAAATGATGACTAGCAAAATAATAAGATATTACAAATTTAGTGCAAAAACCAGTGGAATAAAAGTTGAGGGTTTAGCATGCAAAGTTTAGCACAAACGCAAACAAGGTTTAGGTTGTCCTAAGGCTGTCTATAGATATGGCAGAGAAGGTGGGGAGGAGGAAGAAAAACAGTGGACTTAGCAGTAGTCGAGGCTTGTTCTAGCACAATGCCCTAAAAGCTATTTCGCCGCCTCGGTAGGTGGACTCCTCTTCAGCACCGAAGGAAACCCCTTTGGGACTCTCAGCGTACTCTAGACAGGAACCAAATCACGAACGAGAAAGAAGAAGAGAGAGTGGAAAGAGCTCTTTGCTTGGTGTGTGTTCTAGCTTCACAGGACCCTCTCTTATATAGAGGTCCTTAGCCATAACGTTCTCACACTCACAGCCCATTGCATGCAGCACACTGATGAGCATTCATTGCTCTGTCGGGTGTAACGGTTGCATGCGACAGTGCAGAGGTCCAGGTTCAATGAATCTAGCTTAGCCTCATGAAGAGTGTAACGGGAGGAATAAATCTCCATAAAGAAAAAAAATTAAAACTCGGTGTAAAAGAAGGCCCGAAGCCCATTCGCGTCCACGCGGCTCGCGAGCCGCGGCCTCGGCCTCGGCCTGTGCCCGTGCCCGACCTAACCCGACCCGGCTCGGCTCGGCGCGCGCGAGCGTGTGTGGTGGGCTATAGCTTGGCTCTTGGGAAGCTACAAATCCCAATGAAGGGAGTTCCATTATAAAAGCATTAAAAGATCTCCCCACGGCAATATGGGACTAAACCCAAAAACCGATTTTTTCATTCTCTATCAAAACCAATTTTTATAACAGTTGTGATTAGAGCTGTTATTGTAGTTGTGACAGGGTTACCTAGCATGAAAAAAAGAGAGAAAGAGGCTAGGGTTTTTGGGGAGAATCAATCCATCCTCACATTAGGCCAAGGGCCAAATATATATAGATGATACAAAAAATGAGTATCATATACAAGTAATCTATCGGTATGTGTATCTCAACACCTTGAGCCCGCAACCGGGTCGCCAGGCTGTGGGCTCAAGGTGGCAGCCCTAGTCCGGCCCATCGTAAGTTTGGGCTGGGCCGGATCGGGCTTTTTACTGGCCGGGCCGGGCAGGACCGGGCTCGGCCGATGGTTTTTTTCTACACCCCTAACTACCCCTTTGTGCTGGGGCCGCTACCCCATCTCTTGAATCGCGGTGGGACCCGCGATTGTTGGTACGCAGGATGTGCTGAAAATTTTCCCCTCCAGTACCCGACCATTGCTCCTCTGTTGATCCTGTCCCTCCTCGAAATAATAATAAAACGATGGGATCCGGTCACCGCCTTACGCTCCTCCTCCTTTGCCCGCCTTAATCCATCAATCAACATCGAACAATGCCCCACCACCGAGCTCACTCATGGCACTCCCCTTCTCGCGCTCGCTGTCCCTCCACAAGCCCTGTTGCACCCTTGCCTCCGCCGTCCTCCTCCCCTTACTCTTCATCCCTGCCGTCCTCTTCCTCACAGGACGATCCCTCTCCCCTCCCTCCCTCTCCCTCCAGACCGATCTCTTTGTCCCACCCCCCGTTCCCATCCCCGGTCCCCAGCTCCAACCGTCGCCTCCCTCCCAGCCTCCGGAACCCCCTCTCTCGGAGATTGAACCGGCGGCGCCGCCCGATCGGGGTGCTGCTGGCGCCGGAGGAAGCGCTCCCGCCGGGAGTGGGGGTAGGAGGTGCGACCTGTACCGAGGGAGGTGGGAGAAGGATGAGGAGGGAAAGCACCCGCTCTACGCTCCGGGATCTTGTCCCTATGTCGACGAGGCCTACGGCTGCCAGGAAAACGGGCGGCCCGATCGGAATTATATGAAGTGGAGGTGGAAGCCCGACGACTGCCATCTTCCAAGGTACCTATAACGAATCCTACCACAATTTTCTTTTTCTTTTTTGAAGTAGATGCAGTAAGCATCAATTTTATGGTGCTTTTATTCCTTTATAAATTATATTTTCCATGGATGTTGAAATGCCGTTGTTGAAGGAGATGCCAGAGGCGGATTTCATGCTTGAATGAAATCATTCATGCAGGCATTGGATGATATGAATCTAAATTGAGTATATGGGCTGCGATCTTAATGGAAACAGGGATGAAATACGGCACTACCAAAATTGACGCTCACAAGATACCGTGAAATGATCCTTTTATAGAGAAGAATGAAAAGTTAAGCAGAGGCGTCCGATAGAATTAGAGCTAGTTGGATGGAATAGATAAATCTTCGTGGGGGCTTAATGGCCGTTGCTATGTGATCAGCACATGCCATTAAGATTTAAGCGTAAATTTTACAAGATAACAAGAAGCCCGTAACTTTATATGGTTCAGAACATTGGCCTTAAAAGAGAGGTCAAGTGCATTAGATGAGTGTGACAGAGGCAAGGATGTTAAGATGGATGTGTGAAAAAATAGAAGGGATAGAGTGAGGAATGAGTATATTAGAGGAAGTGTTGGGGTGGCATCAATTGAGGAATAGATAATGAAGAATAGATACAGATGGTTTGGGCATCAACCTATATCGGAGGAGACCGCGATAAGGAGAGGATCTCAAATTATCGTGGAAGGTCCAAGGAGGAGGGAAATACCTAGAATAACATTAATGTAAGTTGTTGGAAAAGATGCAAAAAAATCTTCATTGACAATTGAATGGATATAACCCTTAGCAGAAATGAATGACAAAGAAGAATTCATGAAGCCAACCCATATGCGTTGATGGTTATGGCATGTCTTTAAGACCTAACTCCTAAGAGTAAGTCCTATATGACTTTCTACAGTACAACTCAAAATGTTGTATGAATGAGATGTGGGGCAATAAAGAGGAACCACTCACATATGATAAGTGGCACAACAATGAGATATGTGATCCTCGTAGTTTGATGTCGTTCATCTAATGAAACACGCTCGCCATTCATCTAGTGAAAAACGGCCATCGTGGTGGCGGAACCAAAAGGGCCACGGAAGCACGCTTGACTTCAATACCAAAATGGCTTTGGAATCGAACATGGATGCCATGCACGTGTACTAATTGCTAACAGAACCAGAACGTCCATGGAAGGGTTGAGCAATGTGAACAATTAGTGGTTACAGGGGAGAGAGAGAGAGAGAGAGAGAGAGAGAGAGAGAGAGAGAGAGAGAGAGAGATCAACGCTATAATATGGGCGTAGCTTCCATAAAAGAAACCAGAATGACGGAAGGCGCTCACGAAGAAACGCTCACAACTACATCCTTTCGTGGCTGCTGTGATATGTGAAAGGATGCTAGGCCAAGCAATAGACCACAATCATAGTCACGTTTATAGCTCCAGCTCTTTAAAGGAGGCTCCACGTGGCGCAACCATCTTGAGAGGACTCCATTTTAGTATTATAGTATTAGATATGTGTATCCTTCCTAACCTAGGGGATACCCACTATAATATATTCCATAGTTCATTGTTTTCCTTGAACACTTCAGAATTCTGATTATAACATACCATTGAATATGACCGGGGTTACTAATATATTTACTAAATTTACCTACTGCAAAATGAATATCAAGCCTTGTACATGTCATAACATACATGAGACGACCAATACTCGAAATAGAATAAAAGATGAACTAATGGGTTTTAGAGGAGAAATCACCTAGCTTGATCTGTGAAGGAGGTTCTTTTATGGAAGTGTAAATGTCATCACAACTTGAATTTATTCCAGAGAATAAGATACTTTTTTGATAATTTTCTGCTCTGATCTCCTATCTTTACTATATAAAAGGAAGGGAAAATTACAAAAACCTCCCCTGAACTAAGCACCTCATTTCATATTTGTCCCTCAACTATTTTTTTCAACAATTTGAACCCTGAACTATGCCACGTGTGCATTTAGGGTCCTCCAACTTTTATTCCAAAAATACCCTTGTCCTAGGACGCATAACTATTTTAAAAATCATTTGAGTCTTGTTGGAAATTGATAAGGGTATTTTCGCGATAAAAAGTTGACGGGGGGGGCTAAATGCAGACGGAGCATAGTTCAAGGTTTAAATTGTCCAAAAAAAAAGTTAAGTGACCAATATAAAATGAGGTGCATAGTTGAGGGGAGGGTTTTGTAATATGCCCTAAGAAGAACTTGGCTTATGATTCAATATCCACTACTACCCCTGGAATGTTTTGGTCATTTCCATGATACAATAAAATTCAATACCCACTATTGCTCCTAATACATTCAAAGAAAGAGGACTTTTTAGTCTTTTTCCAACCCCCACCACCTAAAAAATGGATAAGAGAGTATAACCATTCGCCCTCCTTTCCCTATCGTCTCTCTCTCTCTCTCTCTCTCTCTCTCTCTCTCTCTCTCTCTCTCTCTCTCTCTCTCTCTCTCTCTCTCTCTCTCTCTCTCTCTCTTTCGCGCGCGCGCATCGCATGTGCATCATCTAGTTACAAGAAAAATCTATATTTATTGACTATAATCTTAGAGTTAGCTTGACACGATATCCTCCATTGATCTCATAGATTCAGTACTAAGATGAATAAACTCAGTTACATCAGAAAATAAGAAAAAGAATGAAAAAGCAAAAATGAGTCAGTAATGATGCACTGTTGATGGAAACCTTGTCAGCTGCACGTAGGGCCTATAGAAGAGCCGCACTACCTTCTCTTGATTATTGTGCACACATGAGTGGAAACTTCTAGAGGTGTTCTTCTGATGGTATTCTCTTTTTATTTTTTCTTTTCAAGAGCCTTAATTATGTGTTTCTCTTAATTGACTATGACAAAAATTTCCTTCTATAACGATGCTTGTTTGGATTCTTTTCAGTGTTCTAAAAAGCGGCCTAGGCGACGCCTAGGCGCTAAAAGGCCTCTCACCACCTAGCCTAGTCCTAGGCGGTGCAGAAAAGCGGTCCAATCCTTTAGGCAGGGCTAGACGGCCTCCTAAGCAGTCCTAGGCAGGGCTAGGCGGGCCTAGGCACTAGAACGTGTATAGATGCTATTCTATTATTGATAATCATAAATTTATGATTTGGAATATACTAAAATTATGGATATTATGATATTATCTGAGATAATATCATGCTTGCTTTTGTTCTTGTTAATCTTGAATTTATGGTTATATAAATGATATATGCTATTTAAAATAATATTTGGGATAATCTTGAATTTTTAGTATGTTTAAAAATATATATATTATATATAATATCAAAATAATTAAAAAAAGCAAAAACGCCTAGGCGCCATCTAGGCACCGCCTAGGCGACCTAGGCGCTAGAAGGTCCCTCACCTCTCGATTAGTGCTTAGCGCTTTTTAGAACATTGATTCTTTTGTTGTACGATCAAAATGCTCACTGCATTACTCGCCGTTTAAGATTTTGAATTGTAGGACCTTGAAGACGGTTGTATCAGAACTATGAGTAAAGAGTGAATAGGATGGTCGGCTCCTATTGTTAAGGCAGTTCCTTATTTTTTCTGCTTCTGATGCCTTCTTTTGTTTCTGGACAAGGGATGGGTAACCCCTTCAAACCCCACGTGGTAGGTGAGGGGTCCATAGAGGCATTCAATCATTTATTATATTTTTTTTGGAGGGAGACGGAACTCGGCTTATTCAGTCACTTCAGTGATAACATGATCATTACAGATAACATCTCGGACAGTGTCGTGGTAGAGTCCCAAGGCATGAATGTCTTATGGATTAAAGAGAATTTGGCTAAATTGTGCTATTTCAATAGTCTTCCTCCGGGAGAGAGAAAAACTCAACGTTGAATGAGTTTTGAGTAGTTCTCTTCATTCAAGAATGGGCTTTCTAATGTGCCATGGAGGATCCTGTCCAGGGATGTTGATGAAATCAACAATGATTTTAGCGTCTCCTTCAACAATATGATTAGGAACTCCAAACTAATCACCGAGAGATATACCTAAAATGAAGGCTTGTGCTTCTGCCTCAAGCAGACTAGATGGTAATTTCTTCATCTTTTATTCATCACCTTCGTCAATCTTATCCCTCGAGTGGAGGGTAATGCATTTGAGTCTGCATCACCAGCATCCTCCCTTCGTTCTCTATTTCTTCCATATTTTCCTATTATATAATCACCACATTATTTTACATGTTTGTTGCTAATGTTCACGAGAGGAGATTTTGTAAGGTTGTTTTCTTGAGGAATTTGAATGTAACATGCGGGTTTGGGTTAGGCTATGGATCATGTCTACGTCAATGCTATGTTTAACTTTAGATTGAGTCTAATTTAAGTTCTTTCTTTGTTGTTTTTTGTTTTAATGTCCTATTTGGGTTTATATAAGTTTTGCAGATCTAATGGTTAATAGGGTTTATGTTACATTTAGAGATAATGTTTCATCATTAGCAGCAGCATCCAAATATTTTTAAGATGGGGTTGATTATAGAGCACAATTAAGAAGGCTCCATAAAAAATTGGTAAATTTTTTTCGGATGAACCCTCTATGGTTGTCAAAAACCTGACTAAGGCAATATGGCAAGTGAGGGACTGATGCACCCTGGTGTGCCCTAAGACAAACAAGCTATGTGTGTGCTTTATGAGAACACACCCAATTTAATCTATGGAGTCAACTTGCTGAATATAAGTATTTAAAGATCAATCTTAAGCACATAAACAATGAAATTTCAGCCATTAGAAACTATAGACTTTTCCCAAAAGAATCCGTTATGCATCACAATATTCAAAAGACTATTCTAAGGCATGAGTAGATAAAGAACTGATTTATTATGAATTAATCACAGCAAACATATCAATTTTATATCATCTAGAAATAGTTCAAAGATGTACCAAAACGAAGATCTAGCTGGATCAAGTGCTTGAGAAGTCTTAGGAAACCACGAAGTGTAGGACCGAATATGAAAGATTAAACCTATGCCTTAGATCTTGTTACTTGATCAAAGAAAGTACCTCGGAGAATATCAAATCATGCCAGGAAGTCCGGTAGAACACTACTTGAGAGGGGAATAAGCGGGGGATACAAACCGGGGATGAGAATAGTGGGGAAAGAAGCTGACGAGGATAATAATAACAATTCTAGTGCAAAATCTGTACTTGAGGGTAGAAGAGAGCGATGTGGCGGTGGAGATAGAAGGTGGATTGAGATGAGGTTCAAGGTAGATTTTAGACGAGTCGTGAAGGAGGCGGGGAAGTAAAAGAGATGAACTCTGTAGTGTTTTTTTTATTCAAAATCTGAATTCCTACCCATCTGATTTTCATCTTTATTTAAATGAATAGGGTTTCACAAAGATGCATAAGGGTTGTTGGATCGAAGGGAAGATGGCCCGAGATGGGGCTAGAAATAGAAAAGTGAAATAAAGAAGAGAACGGGAGGAAAGAGGAAAGAGGGAGTTGTGGCTGATTTCTGGAAAACATACAAAGTGGGGCTGTACGGCCTCCTCGAGAGTCGTGCTGTGTGGCTCCCTTCGTAAGGAGATGTGATGGCTAGAGTTATGTGAGGAGCCTCTTTTGGCTCCTTTCATCTCATCCATTGGTGTCCTCTCTCCTTCGCCAAATTGGTATGACAACTAGGTTTGGCACCAACATGACGACCAATTATTTAACAGAAGCATGAGTATATGAAATCTTTGAAAAAATCTTTCACAAATTGTGGGACCTCGATGAGTGTATCTCTTCTCTAGAGATTCAAAGGTTTCACCAAACTCCCCTAGTCTTTAATTAATCTCCACACAAGCACATTGAGCAGGTAGGTGAGCATATTAGCAGTGTTTACTCGCAAAAACTTGACATGGAGCATCACTTTAATAGAAGGCACCGTCCGGACCATCCTCAAGGGACGCAACAATCACCAACGACTTGGTACACTCGTGCCCAAATCCACTATAAGTACTTGCTCTCCTATACCAACTTGGTATCAAGACCAACGAGAATTACATGGAAGGAGCAGATTTCCATTGAAGGTTTGTGGAATTCAAGGAATGAGATTTTGTGATGGTACGCTAGAGTCTTGAGAGATTTTCTAAGAGAAAATAACAAAATCTACTCATAAAACACCGGACCTTACAAGGTGTTGAAGAAGCCGAGTCCAAAATCCTATAATTTAAAGCTTTTTTGAAGCTCTCATCTTTAACCTTACTTCCAATGTTGGCCATCTGTCTACAATGCTCACCATGACGATGAAATCTTAGAGAAGCAAATTTTGAGACTATCGTACATACGTAACATACCCAAAGATTAGATTGAATATGTCTTTGAAGATAACCGATCACAACCAAAGACGATGACTTAGGGAATTTCCTTCTCAAGTGCAAGGACCACCTCATCTCTATTTTCACGAATTCCCAAAGAGGACTTAATTCAAATAACTCTTGACCTATATGAGATTTACTAACATTTTAACCTGCCAAATCTGATTAATCTCAAACTAGGGCTAATCAATACATCTATCATCCAGTACAAAAGAGAAGGAAGAAGAAGCGAGATGATAAAAACAAACTTGGCTTAGAGAAGGGCCAACCATCCATGTTGAAATAAACAAGGGCAACTGGCCATCCAAATGGCCCAAACAATGAAGTCACCCCTCTACTTATAAGTAGGAGGTTTCATCTCATTAGGAGTCCAAATCTTTGTGAAAGTGATCCATTTCACTCTCCTTAAGGCTCCCAATCCATGTAAATAGGGAATAATTTCAGTTGACATAGGATTTTAAAAGTCCCATGAGAAGTGAAAGGGTAGCCTAAGCAAAATGGGTAATTGTTCCTTTTTATCTGGGAATAAGGGGGGTCGATAAGGACTATTTTCATTGGGATGATCGTTGCAACAGATATGAAACCTTTAGAATAGTAATAGAAGTCGATGAGTATTTTTGTATTATAAGTAGTGCCCTTGGGCCACCAAATTCAATTAATTTATATTGAATTCTTCTTATGTTATTTGATGCATATTTCTTCTACAATTGCCTTGGTGAGATGCCTCAGATCCTTGTGTGATACCCAGGAAACACTAGGTTGCTACTTTTTAGTGCCCGTTAGAAGTTCGACACTTCTAATTTTTATCCCTTTTCTTTTATTGTACATGTTGTTATTTCTAAATTTCTGCTGTCTTTTCATTTATGCATTTGAACGTTCATATTAATAGATCTTTGTTAGGTTGTATAAGCCTAAATCTACTTAAGCTAAACCTAGAATTTCTGCTATGTAATTTTATGTCTAGCAAACCTATATTTTATGTTTCCCATGAATCCTTTTGGATCTCAATCCTCCTTGATAGTTGATAGTTTAGACTTCTTCTAGTTGAGTTTTCAAGTTGTGTATAATTGAGATCAATTTTAGATCTGATTTTTGGTGCAAGAGAGGCTTTGGCAGATTTGGAAGTTTGGGAGAAGTATCAAAATTAAAGAAAGTCACGCACACAATGAACCATGAACCACTCCTTTAACCTTTGTATCAACAACACCTCTCTCTCTCTCTCTCTCTCTCTCTCTCTCTCTCTCGCGCGCGCGCGCGCGTGTTCGGCATATAGAGGACTAGGCAAAAAAATTATTAAAAATATTTGTAGAACTTTCTTGTCTTGCATCCAAAAGCCATTTCCTTGTATATTCTATACAATGAAGATTTACTGGTGTAAAATTTTTGATGTCTAGAACAAAATTATAAATCGTATTTCTGAACTTTTAGCTTATTTTACCCTGGATAAAACCATGACTGTGGTTTTTGTCCCTTCTAGTCCGAGATTCTCTTCTTTTCCCCGTGCTCATGTGATTACATTAGTAGAAAGCTCAAGAAGTCTAATAGACTGATGTTCCTATCAATACCTCCCGCACACGGAAGGCTCTCTGGGAATGTTTTTACACCAACTTTGGTCCATAGTGTGAGACTGTATGTCATAACAATGCTGATCACCTTATGGTCAATTAATATGTAAACTACAACAGATTAGTTTCATTTAACATGTTGAAACAAAAAAGGAGTTTTATAAAGTTACTAGTAATTACTTTTGTTCTCATACACAGTGCTGAATATTTATTTGTACTGGTTTCAAATCGTGTTTAGGAAAGCTAACATCTAAAGCACATTCCTTAAGACTGGTTCAAATCAACATAGAACAAAAATTAATGTTATAAAAGAACAAAAGAATTCATTGACTAAATTTCCATAGGTTTCGCAGCTTCTAGATTTCATGACTGTTGCACAGTCAGGCCCTATACCATTTACATGTGTTTGTCTCTATGGATCTAGGTTTTATCCAATTAAGTTTCTGAACCGTTTGCAACCATTTGCCAACCATCACCCCTCTATGAATTGGTTCCCGATTCTTGGTATGGCAGCTTTTAGCCAGAGCCCTCCACAATGAGAACTAGAGTGCCAATTGTCTGGTAGGGAGGCCTACCTAGTTGGTTACACAGTTCAAGCTCATACAACTGGGGAGCAATTCTCGTTGGGTTCTCTTAGACAGAGAGTTCAGATGGGGAGAGAATAAGGCAAGTGATAGCTATCACAGTTAGTAACTCCTTAGCCTTGTTATCCATCCAAAGAGGGATATTTTTTATCTGAGCATCAGAAATCCATCCTCGTAATGATCTTATTGCTATTTCTGTTGATATATTTAATATAAATTTATGTTCAGCAGAAGTTTCTACTTTTTCCCTTGTACTTGATTCATAGGTTTAATGCGGCAGACTTTTTGGAGAGGTTGAGAGGTAAAAGCTTGATGCTTGTTGGAGACTCGATGAACCGGAACCAGTTTGAATCAATGCTTTGCCTTCTACGTGAAGGCTTGGCTGATCAGTCCAAAATGTATGAGACCCGAGGGTATAAAATAACCAAAGGACGAGGCTATTTTATTTTCCTGTTTGTGGTAAGATTAACCCATTCCTTTTCCTGTTCTTGTATTTAATAAAAAAAGATCATGCTTTGTTTGCCCTTGTATTGCCAAGTGCCTAAAATCCCGTGGATGAAAATGAAAGAACAATATAGACATTTTTTATTAGTCAGCCGTTTTTCCCACGAACTTCAGAGTTGAACCATCTCTCTCTCTCTCTCTCTCTCTCTCTCTCTCTCTCTCTCTCTCTCTCTCTCTCTCTCATATTGTGTTGTAATTTGGGCAGGATTATAATTGTACTGTACAGTTTGTCCGCTCTCATTTTCTCGTTAGAGAAGGGACACGTGTCATCAACCAACAGGGAAGCACACGGCCAACTCTTATTCTAGATCGAATCGACAAGTCAGCTAACCGATGGAAGCAAGCTGACATACTGATCTTTAATACAGGCCACTGGTGGACTCATGGAAAGACATCTAGGGGGTAATATACATGATCTGTTTACTTCCGTTCATCCCTTTGTACCTTGTTTGCTCGTAACTTGTCATCTTTTGTTTGATCGACTACAGACAGTTGAATTAACTGATGATTTTGATTGTTCAGAAAGGATTACTTCCAGGAAGGAAATGTTATCTACCCGCGGTTCGATGCAATCGAAGCTTTCAGGAGAGCCATGAGGACTTGGGGAAGGTGGATCGACAAGAACATGGATCCACAGAAGAACTTGGTCTTTTATCGTGGGTACTCCACCGCCCATTTCAGGTGCAGCGGCCAATGTTTTCTCACCCCTTTGCTTTAGTTAGAATTAGAGGTTCCTCTGTTTATCTGAAACCAATTGCTTAATCGTATAAATTCTCTCGAGTTTTCCTCCACCAGGGGTGGGGACTGGGACTCCGGCGGCACATGCAACAAGGAGACTGACCCTATTACGAGCGGAGCCTTCCTCGATAGTTATCCTTCGAAAATGAGGATAATAGAGGACGTAACCCATGAAATGAAATTCCCAGTGCTTATGTTGAACGTGACAAGGCTGACCAACTCTCGGAAGGACGGGCATCCATCGATCTACGGGAAGAAGCTGATGCAAGGACAGAAGGTCTCCAAGAGGCGGCAGGATTGCAGCCATTGGTGTCTTCCTGGGGTTCCTGACTCATGGAATGAGTTGATATATGCAAGCCTTGTCTTGGAACAACACGGTGCATGAAAGCAATCATGAATTTTTATTTTTTTTTTTGGTTCAGCCTTTAGATCTGTGGTTTTACGGTATCATGTGATTTATTTGAAGACATTATTGCCTTGTAGAGAACGGTGTAGCCGAGTTGGCAATGCTTTGGTGAAGCGGTTGTGGGTTCAACTCCTCATCCCCTCGAAGGAGTGAAGTGGGAATTGCCGTGTGGGGCGGGATTCACTCCCAGAGGGATTAGTCCGAGCCTGAAGTGGGCCATTACCCGAAAGGTTTCAGGAATCGGGACACCCACCGATCTCAAAAAAAAAAACGGTGTAGCTGAATCGTGTTATTATTGGCCATATCGCCATCAGAACAACTTTCTTGACTGGTTGTTTGGCTGGAACAACTTTCTTGACTAGTTGTTTGGCTGATGAGAGAAGGATGCAGTGGTATTTGATGGTTGTTGACTGTAAGACTGGATGTTTTAGATCTTCGTTGCTTCTTCGATCCTGCTATCTGATAGTTCCCGCTTACTTCAGGATACCTTATGTTCTGGCTGTACATATTTCTGTATGGTTTCTTCTGCTTTAGACATGAATCCATTGTGGTTGCTGTGGGTCTCTCTCTCTCTCTCTCTCTCTCTCTCTCTCTCTCTCTCTCTCTCTCTCTCTCTCTCTCCATATGTACCAGAATTATTCTTTATAGGTAACTAAACTTTGAGAATGAAATGTGGTTACTGGGAAAAATAAAATGCACTTCTTCGGGAAATGTGACCCCAGAAAGGGTAAATCTCTAACAGAGAGTTGGGAGTAGGGTTGTAAATTGGATTGGGCTGGGCCGCGGGCCAGGGTTCTGAACCCAGGCCTGGCCTGTATGTTTAGTACGGGCCTCCAGGTCGCCTTGGTTTCGGGTTGGGCTAGTTATTTTAATTTTAAAAGTTGTTTTTAAGTTTAATGGCTCAGTTTTCCTACTTTAAGCAATTAACCAATTAAGTTTCAGTTTAATTAACTAAGTTTAAATTTATTTCTTTAAACTAATTTCAAAGGGGTAAAAATAACCAAAATACCTCCAAAATAGTTGTTGGACGGTTATTTTGGTAAAATTTTAAAACTATAGCTGCTATAACTACAGGCGAGCCAGAGCGGGCCGAGTTCAACGGTCATAGTTAGGCCGAGCTGGCCCAGGGGTATGCAAGCAGGCCGGGTTTCGAGCCAGACCAGACGGCAGCCCAAGCCTGTCCTACAGGTCGCCCAGGTCGGCCCGTTGAACGGGTCGGGTCGCGGGCTATTTTTACACCCCTAGGTGTGAGGAATCAGTCAAACCAATTGAGAGGTAAAGACTGCAAGTAGTTAGAATTTTTAAAAAGGCCATCTCGCGAGATTCTTAGGTCTTGAAAAGCAAATCCAGAGAATGAAAATCAGATTTGAAGGAATTTAGCAAAGAAATTCATGAACGTGGTGGTGCTAACTAAGGCTGGCAATTTTGGACCTGACATGGCAGACCCGTCACGAAGTTAGCGGGTCTGAGTCAGGGTTAAACATGTTCGGGTCGACACGATAGACCCGTTTAATAAACGGGTCGGGTCCGGGTTTAGGGTCCGGACACGATAGACCCGGCAAGACCCGTTTAAAATTCAACAGGTCGGGTCGGGTCTATCCGCAATCCGATACTGTAATATATAGTACCAACGCGTCTATCGGGTCAGGTCAGGTCGAGTCGAATCGGGTCAACTGAATAGACCCGCGTGGTAAACGGGTCTTATCGGGTCTACCCGTTTATTAGCGGGTCGGGTATGGGTTTAGGATCTAGACAAGATTAGTTAAACGGGTCGGGTCTTGGTCTAGGGGTTTTGGACCCGACCGAACCAATTGACACCCCTAGTGCTAACGGACTCAAAGCAGGCCCGGGAGGCTATTATGTTTGGACGAGGGCCTACGGTGGAAATCAGTGAACTCATTCGTGTTTGCTAGCAGGCGTGGCATCGAAAGCTGGAGGTGATGCTTCACTGGATTTCTCGAACGGCTAATAGTGCGGCACACTGGATGGCTTGCGAAGCACGCCTTCATGGAGTGGAAGGGTACTACTGGGTTGCCGACTTCCCTCCTATAGTTTCAGCTCATATGTATGAAGATCTACAGGTCACTTTCTTGTGATCGCTTTCTGATGTAACGAAAAACAAAAAAAAAAAAAAAAGATAATACTGGAGCTTCGCGCAGCACCTTCTCCTACCATCGTCCACTAAGATGAATACAATTGATTGTCGTCTCCAGTCTTCCTTCGTTCATCATCTTCTCCGAATTTTTGCCAATCATGTTCACCGGTATCGTCGATGGGTAAAAAAAGGGGAAATAAGTGATCAGTCCCTTTAACAAGTTCCGTACAAGGTTAAGGATCATTGATGTTTATCCTTAGCATTAAGTCCCTCTTGACCGTTCCCTAGTATGCACGGAAGAATACTTCTACACACAACCATAGCATGTACATCTCACCCAGACCTTTTTTAAATTCAATGTGATATGCTCTTTTCCTTGTCTAGGGACCTGATATGAAATGGGACTTATTTGGTTTTTTTTTTTTTTTTTGAAAAATTCCTCTTAGTAGGTGAGGGGGGGGTTTGGTCTTGACCCCTACGTATTTATTAAAGAAAGTAAAATGTACAAGTTGTGCTCAAGAGACTCCATACATCCAAAAGGAAACCTCGGCCAACACAGCCTAACTTGAAGAGTCCAGAAGCTCTACAATCAAAAGACCCATGTTCTCAAGATTTTTAAACTCTGTCTTTCCAACTCACGGATTTGAACTAGAAAGGACTTCGAATCCGCCCCTTTATTAAAGAAGCCGATAGATGAAACTATATCAAGAATGGTGCCATCCTCCAACATATTAAGAGGTAGGTTCATCCCCTCCCCATCAAGGTTGGATAATTGCTCCTAGAGATTCTGAAGGAGGGAATCGGATCTGTCTCGTTCCGACTGTTGAAGAACCTCGATTGAAGTCAGGTGGCTTGGAGGGGTCGGAACACCTGCACACGCTAGGTTAGGGCGGGATCATGGGCGGATCTATTGGTTGGCTCGGCCGGACTACAGCCTGGCCGAGATTTGAGAAAAACGTCATAGCCCATAGCTCACTCAAACCCACAGCCAGCCATGACCACCCTATAGCCCGCCTCAATATGGCCCGTTGCCCAACATCGCGATCAAACCCCGGGTTCAGATCTCCTCCAGTTGGTCAGTCCAGTCAGTGGGCTCGTCACGCATCACAGCCGCACAATGGCTAGCGAACCAAAAGTGAATGCACTCTAGCAACCATGTGCTGCTGTGATGCGCGCCGGCCCCATCAACCGGGGTTGATCGATTAGAGGAGATCCGGGGTAGAATTTGATTCGCTCCAAGCCTCCGTCCCCCACTTTTTTGCATAAATTACACTTTGCCCCCTGATGCTTAGCTAAAAACAATTTATTTTGTTTTCAATCGCACCCTAAAGTTTGAAATGTTAGCACAATACCCCTTTGGTCACCTACTTACTTTCCTCATTTGGTAATATTATTTGATAAAAACTGAATTGAAGGGGGCAAAATGTAGTTTTTAAACTGTAGCGGGTTAAGTGTTTTTTAGCTAAACTTCAGGGGGGGCAAGTGTAATTTTTCCTTTTTTTTTGTTCTTTTTTAAACCCTAACCCTCCCTTCTTCTTTTCCTCCTTCAACCTCGCTATCAGTTCGATCTACGACGCTTATCCTCGAATTCTCGATCAAATTCTACACCGAGCTTGAATCGAATGACTGATTTGGAAGGAACCGTATAAAAGAAAAGGTGATCTCCACAGGAAGTGCCCCCCTCCTCCCTCTCTTTTAGAACCACCAAGATTTCTTTTGGGGCCAACGAATCGCTATGGTTTTACATGTTTTTAAATGGAAAGAGTTCGCATCGGACCAAGGGGCATGTCGGTGGACAGAGATGATAAGCAGAGATGGATCTAGGGGGGGGGGCATGTGGAGGCGACCGCCCCCCCTAGATTTAAAAGAGAACCATTTATTGTAGTAGTATTAGTTAGAATTATTTTTAAATTATATAAGTTCGCCCCCTCTGAATTATTTAACAAAATTGAAGTCCCCGCCCCCTCCAAATTTTTTTCTAACATTCGCCCTCCCAATGATCGATTCCTAGATCCATCCCTGGATTGATAAGGAAGACATTCGACACCATCGATGTAGAGTTCATACACATGGTGAAGCGCTCATGACTATTTATTGTGTTGTTTTTTTCTAATTTATGTATATGCTTTATGTATACTTTTTTTATATTAATAAAATTTCTTTGTATCGTCGATGTTCCCTTTAAAAATTTTGCTTAGTTTTTATTTGCTGTATAGAGTAAAAGTTTCATTTTAAAAAAATTTAGTTTTAGCTACGCCCCTGGGTGGGGTGGTCGATCGGTTGTGCGAGCCTATTTCAAGAGCTCTAGTTTTGGCTCGAAGCGACGCCCTAACTCTAATAGATTCTGACCCCAAATTTGCGAGGCGAGGGCTGCGGCGTATGTGCCGAGTATTGAATGCATGAGTTCAGTCATTCTAAAAAATAAACTTCTTTGAGTATGTCCACATACATGGTAGATTATAGACTTTCTTGCTTAAGTTATCAGTTATGTAGTTTGAATTCATTCGAAACCAATAGGAAGTCGGAAATATCAAAGTCTTGATCATTGGAACACTTCCAAAGATATATTCCTCGTTGAATTAATCACAGCACAATGTTTAGCTCTTCGTAAGCCGGCAAGGACATCGACGAAAGATACTTGGCGATTGATGGCAGAAGAGTTCACAAAGCGATACGGACAATTCTATAAGAAGGATAAGCTAGCTCTAAAAAAGAATATAAATGCTATAATATGTCACAAGATGATGAACTGTTTGCTGAACAATTCTTAGTGGATTTGGATCGTATCGGAGACAACAAATTCTTACCACGGATGAGGCAAGCTAGGCACGATGACTGTGGTGACTTTGTGTCCTTATATAATCATAAATTTGGTTTCATTGAGCTAATCATTCAAATATGTGTAGAAAATATCACCATGAAAAGTTATAGGAATATGATACTCCCGCATATGAGAGTCTTGCAATTTTTTTTTGTGAAGGTATTACTGATGGGTGTGCCTTTATAACTGGAGTAGAAGTAGAGGTCACCCAGAATCATGCACTTCACTTACAATTGTGCAAAGTATTAATTAGTAATTCTATCCCTCAGACTGTTGAGGAAACTGGGACTAGAGCAAACCTACACCGCCTCCACTAAAGTGTTGAAAACTGACCCATGCATAGCGCTAGATAGGAAAATAACGAACAAGCACATGCAAGTAAGGATGCAATATCAAGGATTGCTATTGTATTTACTAAGTTTTCTGAGTCGATCTCCCATCGGATCTCCTTCGCCTTACTGTTAAATTGTTCAATGCATGTGCGCTTACCCGAGGATAATTCCATTGAGTTTGAAATCTTGATGTATAAATAGTAGGGAATTTTGCATATAACTCCCTAGAATAATATTTCAAGGCACATATTTGTATGTATATAAATAATACTTTTTATAATTTGGAGCATGAATAATGTTTAAAACATATGCTTATAAATTATAATGGGATATCGTCTGTAATTTAGTAGAAGAGTAAGGTTCAAAGTAGTATTGAAAAGATAAAATTGAGTAGCTAACTATCTAAAGATTCTCATGCTTCCTCAAAACCGATGATAAAAGGGAGGGTCAACAGTATATAGAAAGACGTGAAATTTTCACCCCTTTATTGATGTGGGACTATTCTCAACACCCGCCCGCACACAGAGTGTCTCTCGATTGGAGGAAACGAGAAGATCTCGATCAGAGGAAGAAAGAGAGTGCAGCGGGACCACATAGAGGAGAAACGGAGTGGGACCTAGCTCTGATATCATGTTATGATTTTCATACTCCCTCAAAACCGATGATAAGAGGGAGAGGGCAACAGTCTATAAAGATGTGAAACTCCCACCCTTTATCTGAACTATTCTCATTAGTACATGCATGTAAGGAAGAAGAATTTTGAATGGGTCAATGGGGGCATGCTTTGTAATTTGGTGGAAAAATAATATTCCAAGTAGCAGATGAAAAGACAAAATTGAGAAACTCAAAACCCACGTGTGCATGCAAGAGAACTTTTAGTTTTGCATCAGACGGCGAGACGAGGATCAGAATACTAATGGACGCCTCCGATGAGAGGTGGGCCGGGCAATGGTAGGTGTGATCCCTACATGGCAACATCCAATATCGGACGAACAGCGAGCCACCCATTGCCATCGGATTTTCTTCGAAACTTCGGGGAGATATATTCATGGTTTGACTTTTACTTACGTACGACGGTTATACTGTGACGAGTTTACCCTTAGTTAGGGCTGAAAGAATGACATTAAAAAAAATCTTAAATTAGGACAAAAGGAGTGAATTGAATATGGGTCGGGCTAAATGATATTGATGTAAAATGGTCATTTAAGACCTCCGGTAAAAAGCAGGCCATGGTTAAAGTCTATTTGGTAACAGTTGGTGATGGTCAGCTGGGAATGTGTTTGGTGTGCTCCCCACAAATTGACACAATTAAGTTTACTTGTGGATCGATTTGCACAACTAATCTAGTTTTTAAGGGCTAATATGTAAGTATGAAGTTGATAGTGACTAAGATAAAATTAACCTACTTAGTTTTCAAGGGGAGTATATGCAAAAATCCCTAAATAATATTCTCGTTGGTAAAAAAAATCGGATTTGATTTGAATATTGGAGCCCCATCATTTCTAGGGGGCTTTATTCTTATGCTCGTACTCCCGAGTGGTGTGGCTTAATTGGATCGAGAGTTTGCAGCTCGATCAATATGGAGGGTCAAAAAGACATTTGAATCCGCAGCCTCCTGAAGTTGGAGACAAACAAATCCTTCTTTAGCTATGGGACGATTATTTTTTGAAATACCTAGAAGTCTAGGAACCGATGGATGTTCGATAGAATGTGCTTGAGACCAAAATCGATCCTGATAGGTTCGAATTCAACTCCCTCTTCAGAGACCTATCTTCAGTGTATGATAAGGGTCGAGTGGCCCATCCGTCCCATTGGCTCCCTCTGAACCAGGTCTTTCTTAAGTGCCTGGTAAGCTGTTGGGGTTATCATCAGAATCAGTTTCGGCTCTCACATTCTCTCAGAGGGATTTCGCTGGTGTGAAGTTATTGAGATCAAAGCCAAGGCTATTCTTCAAGGGTTGAAAGCTCCCCAGAGGATTGGAGCTTCTGTTATTATCATTGAGGGGCATGACAACCATATTTTGTTCCATCTTCTGTTAAATGGGGATCTTTCCTCACCATACATGGTGGATACATAACATATATAGTATCCTACTAAAGGCTCATCTCTCGGAGTTTTACCTCTGTAGTTTATTCCATGTCAAACATGATATATAATAACGCACGCTTGTGCAGGTGTTTTGCCAAGCTCTCTTCATGTACTTTCTTCTTTCTTCTTTCTTCTTTCTCTTCTTCTAATATCCCTAAGTATTGTATCTCAACTAAAGAGCAGAAGAACTTGAATAAATGTAGTAGTAATCATATTCTTTGAATGGGGCACCATTAATAGAACCACCATAGCTCCTACAATAAAAAAGAAAAGGACAATTGCACCCTTATCTAATTATGTCGATTCTGCTTGTCTCTAGCTCTTTTCCTATTCTGGATGTTCAAGAGAGTGCATTACCAAAAGATATTGAAACCTATATTAATCAAGGTACCGGATCCACTGAGGTTGCAGCCTAGTTTAGGAGATAGGTAAGAGACAAGAATGAATCACAAACGTCCATTGCATCCAGCCCTGATCGGTCAATCACATTCAATCCTGACGAACATGCGCGCAAAAGATTTTTTTTGTTTGGCACACATTCAAAAGAATTGAGGTGATTCTGCTTTGGCTCTAACTTATCTTTCGATCAAGATTTGGAGAGAAATAGAGAGAGATAAATCCTATTAAAAACTTACTATAAATATATTAAAAAGCTATTATAAATATAATAAATACATATTCAATGATATATAACAGTTATTTTATGTTAATTAGTATTTCTTTTAAGATTAATTAGTACTCATTTTTTCTCTTTAACAAGTGAATCACACTCTCAAGGCAGCCGTGGCCGTCGTAGGCACCGTCAGATCGAGTGACGACCGGAACGTCGCCGCCGGAAATTTACTATGTCACCATAAACACAATGTTGAAACCTAAAATTCTGATTTAGGTTAACAATGTAATTCTTCATTCCACAAAAGTTGGGCAAAAAAAAATGCCACATCTTTTTTCATCCTACTCAGCTTCTCCATGTTCTTATCATATATTTACATATGATCAGATACTGGTTTGCACCCTCAGCAAGCCATGGAAGAGTCATCGGTGATCCGGCTGCCGCCGTCCCCGGTCACGACCTGCTCGCAGGACGAGCACATCGAGAGGATCGCCGCCGCCTCTGGGAGCCGGGCGCCGGACGGCGGCAGTGCCCTCCCCAGCCTCAGCTCCCGCAGCTCCAGCTTCAGCCTCCGATTCTCGTCGCTCAGGCTCTCGCAGCATTTCTTCAGGAGCTCGCAGTTGGCCTCCATCTGCTTCAGCTTAGTCCTGCAAGCAGGCGTACCCATATTCAAAACCCATGAGAAACAGTCATCAAAGCTTTATAGAAGCATCAATGGAGGGTAGGGCCGGACATCAGAGGTATCACCTTGCCCGTCTGTTCTGGAACCAGACTTCAACTTGGCGGGGTTTTAGTCCCAACCTTCCCGCCAATTCTTGCTTCCTTGTCTGCCAAAGGGGATTGATCGATCGATTTAGCCCACGGAGCAAGGGATCCCATGCATGCATGCATGTCAAGCAAGCTCGAAGAAAGATTTACGTACCAGATTAAGGGTCTGATGCTCTCTGAAGCTACCTTCGAGCAAGGCGGATTGCTCTTCGGTGAGCCGTAGCTTCTTCCCAGCGCCGCCGCCGGTCTTCTCCTTACCCGCGACGACCTCTCCTCCATCGATTTTCTTCGGTATCGACCGTGGCGCGCACCGTTCCTTCGTTGGTTTTCCTTCTTCCTCCTCCTCTTCCTTCATGCGAGGCGGGAACAGGACGTCGAACCGGACGGGAGGCTTCCGGTCGTGGTTGCGGCTCCGGCTTGTGATGATGCCGCCGCCACCGCCGCCGCCGATCCGAAGGCCGAGGCTTGTGTTGCATTCCTCTTCTTCCATTCTGAAGATGTGTGGCTCCCTGTGAGTTGTGTACATGTAGAGGGGAGGTTGAGGTTGTGGTGAGAGATTTAAAGGTGCTTTATAGATCAAGGAAATGGTTAATCAAGAGGAGAAGGGGGGGTTTTCTTTGTGTTTTATTATGGGCAGTAAGGACATGCGTTGGTATGTGTTATTGTTGAGTTTAAGAGAGAGAGAGAGAGAGAGAGAGAGAGAGAGAGAGAGAGAGAGAGAGAAATATATGTAGAGAGAGAGAGAGAGATTTGGTTGGACTTGGAAAATTGAAAGAGAGAGAGAGAGAGAGAGAGAGAGAGAGAGATTTGGTTGGACTAGAAAACATTGAAACACTTGAGTCAGCAAAATAGTAATCTTCCTTGCAGTTTCTACGGGGCCCATCATGTTGCGAGAAATTGGCAGCAACATGATCACATTCCATGCGTATCATCTCTCCTGTCACGTGGGGATGCATACGGGGTGTGACCGTGTGAGTCCTCCATACCCTAAAATCTAAGTTGCGTGTTACGGCTGCAAATTGATACACCGGATCAGTGTCGCTCAATCCGGACCGATTGGATTAATGGACCAACAACAACGGCACATTGACCCGCCGGACCCCAATCCACTTGGTCAGTCATTGGGTTTAGACTTCACCAGGCCTCGCCTCCTGTTCACCAATTGACTGGACCTGTCCTCCAATTCTGGACCATTTTTCGGCGGACCAGACCAGATTACTCCGGAGCTAACTAGGCCTGTCAGAATTTCACAAGACCCGTTCAACCCACACAAAAACGACACACAAAAAACTAAACCCAGTCATGGGCTCATTTTATCGGGTTTGGTCAATTTTTGACCCGACTCATTTAGACCCGTTAGCTATGGGCCGTGTTCAGGTTAACCCGCGAAACTCGTTTCAACCGGTTAAAAAAAGGGACGTGCATAACCCGTGAAATCCACTACACTCGAATCTGTTTATCTAAAGCTCCACATCTGAAAAAGCTATCCATACTTGGGTACGAAGGATGAAAGGTTGAAGGCACGCTTCAAGATGTGAGGATGCAATAAATAGGATTAAAATTTGTTTTTTCTATAAGAAAAACTAGATCTTTATTTTAAAACAACCTCGTTAACTCGAAACGATCGTTTGATCCGAATCGATCAGTTTAGCAAACGGGTTAAAAGGATCATTTCCGATTACAAACGAAAAAAAAAAAAAGATTTTGAGTTTGGGTCTAATGAACTTAGTATGTTACGGTAATGGGTCATGTACGGACCAAGGACATTCTCACACGACCTAACCTGAAAACCGTAAAACACGACCCATTGGCAGGCCTAGAGCCAGCCCTCGGCCTTTCTCGGGAGAAAATGAGCCGGGCCGCGTCATCAATGGTCATCAAAGCCCGGTCGTCGCAGCGGTAGCAGTAGTCCACGCATGCTCCCCGGCCGTTGACAGGATGATCCCCTCGGGGATCATTGGATGCAGCCCCGGCCCGCACGCAAGCGACGTGCTCGTTACTCATGCACCGGGACACGTGGCAGCGGGCCAGTTGTCCACCTACGTGAGTATAGAAACGGTTTAAAGGGTGGTATTAAGGAGCGTACGTACGTTATCGCGACCCCATAATTTTTTTTTTCTGAGGATCAATTACTGCAGTGTTGAATGTGGGACACGGGTTGAGTGGAAGGGGGAGGGGGTTTCATTAATTAGATTTTAACCCCATGTTTTCATTAATTAGAATTTACCCCCCAAACCTAACTCTTCCGTCAGCTCACCCCCAGAACTTTTGTTTTTCCCCCGTCAGCTCACCCTTTCTCTCAGATGGTGAGCTGACGGAAAAGTTAGTTTTGAGGTGAGGGTAAAGTCTAATTAATAAAAAGTTGGGGGGTAAAGTCTGATTCAATGCAAAATTTAGGGGGCAAAGTCAAAATAACCCAAAAAAAAGGGCAGAAAATCATGAAGGTCAGAGGTTTGAGGTTGACTGAAGCGGTTGACCGCCAGATGTTGGACTCTTCCGTGTGAAATTTTTAGTTGGGGGTGATCATCCGATGGTCTTCGGAACTTGCTTGAAGGGGAAGTCAGGGAGTCCCCATGGCCTCTGCCTACAACAGCATATCATCACCTGGTCTGTCATATCATTTGTTTTTTGTCTCTATTTTTTTTTATTTTTTTTTTACTCAACAATAATGAGTTTTTTTTGGGAGACTTAGCGATAGGTCCTTGATCAACGAATATTACTAGCCTAAGGGATAACTAATTGCCACTTGTTATGTTCTCACTATTCTTCAAATTTTCATTTCATGTCACTTCTTTTTAAACTAAACCAAATCCTATACCCTAAGATCTAAGCCTAAACCTAAACCTAATCCGAACAGAATCCTAGCCTGCTGCCCGTCTCTCAAGCAACCGTCGCCTCCTCTGTTGCTCACGCCCGTTGAGAGAGAGAGAGAGAGAGAGAGAGAGAGAGAGAGAGAGAGAGAGAGAGAGAGAGAGAGAGAGAGAGAGAGAGAGAGAGAGAGAGAGAGAGGAGAAGCACATGAGGGGGTTTTGGGGATTCAGTGTAAACTGCAGGTCTTTTCACCAAACGAATCTATTGATCAGGAACCTTAGGCTAAAGTTATCTCTTTCACTCGTTTTTTACATCAAATCGATTTGTTGTCAGAAATCTTAGACACGTTACCCCTTTTTCTTTTATCCTTAAACTCATGAAAATTCTATGGCACCCACTTCGGTACCGTACCAAAATTCATATGGACCATCCGATGGCACTATGGTGAATCTTAGGCATCTACCTAGGGTTCATCCCATGGCCCCTATAATAGGATTGATGGTGGAGAAGGGTTTCGTGTGGTACCGAATTTTCCAATTAGTCGAACCCTTCTTAGAATTCTTTATAATTAAAATTGTTTTAAAAATTTTAAAACTTTTTTATAGAAAACTATTTTTCAATCTACTAATGACTCATCCGAGATAAAACCGATATACAAGACAAGGTTCTTTATTTTTATTTTACACTAGACAATATAACTCGGAAAAAAAAAAAGAGGAGAAGAAGCAGCCAATTATTAGTAACTTCATGTAAAAATCTCCAAGTGATAGATCAGTTAATATTTCTCACAAAAAAAAGGTGAGAGATCAGCTGGTAAGACATATGCAACGCATGTCCTTGGTCAAATTCAGTTCATGTTTGATTCAGATGGCTCGACCGGGACTTGTTTGGGTGCATCTGGGCAGAGTCAGACTCAAGGGCTCCCCCGACGCACCTGTCTGTTAGTCATGTGCATATTCAAGCCGCCTCCCTCTGGTGTGCATGTGTTACTCACATGGAAGGGCGATTTGGGTGCCTTAGGCTGAGCCCAGGGCTCAAGCCATTCGATGAGCTAAATGACTCACAAGCACTGAGCCAAGTTTCAGAGTATTCGAGTGAAACGACTCATCGAGGCGCATATGCGCACATGCACGTGGCCACATGCTTAGCAACGCTATAGTGTAGAGAGGGCAAGAACTAGCTGCAACAAATTTAGAGAGAGAGAGGGACCTGATCACAGCCAAGGCCTACATATACGAGAGTGGTGCCCATGTGTTTCCACTAAATTAAACAGTAGGGCATGATCAGCTTACGAGCAGCTTGAGAACTACACGCATCTCAAAGTTGTCGATAGCGTAATGTGACAATGTCCCCACAGGATATGTGATCTCGATCCGAACACCACCAAGAAATAATAGTTTCCACATCCAGAAGCATGGACGGGATCAGTAGAGCAAGCACCTCCATCTAGAGGTCGGATTTCGATTCAATACCGAGAAGCTCCGCCAGGCTGCCGCTTTCATATGCTTCGACGGTGTCTGATACCGAATTAAGATGACAACTTATTAGGGTCCTACAAACATGAGAGAGAGAGAGAGAGAGAGAGAGAGAGAGAGAGAGAGAGAGAGAGAGAGAGAGAGAGAGAGAGAGAGAGAGAGAGAGATTTACCATCAGAGCCACCCAAATGCTTTCCATGGATGAACACCTGAGGGACCGTCCGCCTCCCAACGATCCCCGACAAGGCATCTTGGATATCCCACCCATCATCTGAGGAATACGGGAACAAAGGAAACCATTAAATCGGTACACGGGGTGGTCAAAGGACAACCTTGTTTCATTGCTTGTGAAGTGGAAATAGAAAAGAGAGAATACATGAGGCTGAACAATATCAATTATCATCTACAGAAGAGAAAACAGATGAAGCTGATAAACATCCAACCATCAGACTGCAGGAGCACTTGGGTCACAAGAGAGAGTTCAAGGGCATGCATAAGAATCTCGAAAAATCGAGGGCCGAATCAAGCATGCATGAGATGAAACCCTTGAATCAAGGAAGAGGAGAGGAGGGATTTCCTAATTTGGGGGTTTTCTCATGAAAGCTTTAATCTCAACCAAAAAGTCACTCTTCCTCTTACCCTTTACCCTAATGGTGAAAGCAAGGTCTTACATAGTGAATGCACCCAAACAAGGATAGCCCTAAGATCTGAAAATGCAACGGCCCAAAATCGTCCTCAAAGAGGTTTTTCACACATCCAGCTACAGGGGGGCTGGACCCTCAAGTTGGGGGGTCCGGACCGGCGGACCCAAGACCCAATAAAACAAGCCCTTGATCATAAGGGTCTGAACCCTCACTTGGTGGTCCGAACCACCAACACTGAGGATCCGAACCCTCAAATTGGAGGTACGGACTGCACAGCGTTAGATACCAACACTTGGAGATTTCTCTCCATGTGGTCCTAGTCAGGGGCAAAACCATAAAATCCAAGAAAAGTGTTTTTGCAACCCGAAAAATATCGAAACATCATCAAACACGGGTTTTGAATATAAACATATTTTTAAGCATTCTGAGCATCATGCGGTACACGTGTGCCCAAGGCGACCAAAGTGTGAAGCCCCTGGATCAATTGCAATAATTCACATGCATTCTGAGCACTTGAGGAAGCCATATGGGCTTGGACTCAGTGCAACGCACACAAACCAGGTCCCAATCCATCCGACTAGCTCAACCTTGCACCAAATTGGACTTGACTGGTCCAACCAAGCCCGAGCCACACACACAACATTCATGCCTTCAACGATGCCATCCTGTGGACAGTTGCTCGCCTACAAAACAATCTTTAGCCTGTGGCTCGTGCAAGCTTGCCTTTTTTGCCAAAGGATTTGAAATTTATTTTGGTAAAAATCATCATTTGAGTGATTCAAATGCATAGCAAGCCCACCATCCAGGTATGTTCATACTCTTCTTCATCCACGCTTTCACCCTCTCCAACCACTACTTTCCATCAACCACGTATTCATCCCATCCCACCACTAGTCCTCTCCATGCACTGCACCTCCACCCATCCTGTCATACCCTTACTCCCACACCCACCCACCCGCCTCTCTCTCTCTCCACCTATGTGCTTCCTCTACATGTCCACCTCATCAAGCCACCGATCCTTTGCTGGTGCCATTGGCCATTTGTGGGGGATGCTCCTCGTGCCGACCCGAGGACTCCGCCCAACAGTCAATCGATTCGATCGTTGATTCGTTAAGGCTTGGGCTTTGTAGTAGTTGAGGGTTTGTGGACTTAGGTTTAGAAATAGTTGAGAGCTAGAGTTGAGAAGAGAGTTGACACGAGATGTGGTATCGAAGTTCGGCTAAATCCTACGTTTCCGTGCTATAAGGTGCAACCTGAATTTACCAACACTTGAAAAGTAGCGACCTTGACAGTTGAGTGTCACTTGTCTTACAAGAGGTAGAGGGATGTCAGAGCTCTAATTTTCAAAAGTCTGATCTGGAAATCAAAAGATCGATCTGGAATAGGGGTGGCAATGGGTCGGGTCGGGTTGAGACATAGGTATAAGAGCAAAAAACCCAACCCGAACCCGACCCGTTTAATAAACAGGTCAAAAACTTAAAACCAAAACCCGACCCGTTTAACCCGTTTACTAAACGGGTCGGGTCGGGTCGGGTCATGTCGGGTCGGGTCGGCTCGGTTTGGGTAAACAGAACCCATGTAAACCTGTCGGGTTGGGTCAAGACAAGTCGGATTGGGCCGGGTTTAATCGGGTTGGCTCGGGTCAGGTTGACACGACCCATTTGGTAAATGGGTCAAGTCGGGTCAATCGGGTTATAAGTACAAACTCGAACCTGACCCATTAAATAAACGGGTCAATCGGGTCGACCCGTTTATGACCCGAACCCGTTTAGACCAAACCCAAACCCGCTAACTTCGGGTCGGGTTGGCGGGTCGATCAATGATTGCCATCCCTAATCTGGAATATTCATCTGGTCTATTATTTATAGAAATTTGAAAAATATCCCGAGTTCGGGACGGTTTCTGCAGTCGCTTTGACAGGCTCCAAGCTGGACCGGTGAGCCCTGTTGTCGTCTTTATAGACCCCCAGGTAGGGCTAGTGGGTCCCGTCGTCGTCTTTGTGGACCCCCAGATAGGGCTAGTGGGTCCTGTCGTCGTCTTTGTGGACCCCCAGATAGGCTAGTGGGTCTCATCGTTGTCTTTGTGGACCCTCATATAGGACTAGTGGGTCCCGTCATCGTCTTTGTGGACCCCGAAGCAGAGGGCTAGTGGGTCCCGTCTCCAGACGTTGGCCAAATTTTACACTCACACCATTCTCGCCACCACTTCTTTTCTGCTCCACGCCTCCACCTATCCCACAGTATCTTCAATTCATCATATACATCTCCACCCCATCTTGCCATCGCTCCTCTTCTAACTCCGTTTCCACACCTCCATAGATTCTCAGAGCGCTCCTCTTCTTCCTCCACACCTCCGCCCAATCCCCTCTTCATCATTACCGCCTTTAACAATGAAGGGAGGGGTAGGATGGGTTAGAGGTAGGGCAAAAAAGTCAATTAAACCTCGGGCCAGCCCTTTACTTGACCCAGTTAGTTTGTATGATAAAAACACAAACATGGATTGATATGCAATAAATGCAGAAGTAGGGTTTTCAATTTATAGATACAACCTTTGGGAGGACCAATTATAAGGAAGCAATGGTGGAGTAATATGCAAAATACCTATATAATTTCTAAGAGGAACGATTTTTATATTGGATGCCGGATGGCCAACCCAAATTACCATGCATTTCAAGTAAAAAATTCATAGGCAAGCAAAAAAATGAAAAGAAGATTAAAGGAACAAACCTCTCTGGTCCAGCTCCACTACATATGGTGTCTTGTTCAATTCTTTAAAAACAGCTTTTGCTCTTCTACAATATCTATCCAAATGCAAAAACAGCAGGGGAAATTAAATGCTTTCCACAAGTGAAAGAGGTCAAGAGGAAGTTAAGGAACTTAAAAACTGAACGAGGGTGACTGCCCAACAACAACAAATTCATTTACATTAGAACATCAACTGCATCTATATTGAATGTATGGTACGTACAAATTACGCAAATTGAAGGATAAACTGAACTAGTGCAATATACATAGAGATGTATATTATATAGAATCTCAAGGTACTTTTCATATCCATTTGAAACAGTGACCGCAAAAAGTTTGCCATGAAAATATAATGTCATTGGACTCCACACAGGTCCAATGGTAGTCACCTACTCCTGGGAGAGAGAGATGGGATTAAAACCTTGTCCAAGAGATGTTCAAGAAAAAAAGTTTCAAATACTGCTTTTTTTTTCATTATTTGTATAACAATCAGCTTGTGCGAGATTGAATCAAGAGAAAGGATAATTATCAAAATCATGAGCCACCAATTATAAACACAATCAAGTAGCCCGATACTAACCATTGTTGGTTCAAGCTCACATATATTCATTCCTACAAGTGGATAAATTATCTTCTTTAAATCCTGTCACAACTTTGAACTGTGTTTACTTGGACTTTCACTTATCCAGCCTTAACGAAGCCCCTCTCCTTAAAGAAACCTCCGTCAATCGTCATCCACTGTTCCATGCAATATCCCGCCCTCCGCAGCTATACCGTATCCTGGTCACTCTTTGGCTTACTCTACCTTAGTCAATTTACATAATCTTTCCTAATTTCATTTTTTGTTCAAAAGCACCACAACAAAACATAAATACCCAATAAGGCCGTGTTCTTTTGGCCAGAAATAACGGTGTGAATGTGTCTGGACACCTGCTGAAATGGTGCGGAAATGATGGTTGAGATCTTCCCACCTGCTGAAATGGTTTCATTTATGTTGTTCTTTTATCACATAAATGAGTGGTAATGAATCCACCAGCTGAAATCAAATCCCTTGTAATGGTGGATATGTAGTCCTTCCAAAAAAAGGACATCAATTCAATCCACCGAAGGAATCAGATCAGACTACCTAAGCGAACAACCTTCCTCTTCGTCTCCAAGAACCTGAGCCACACGAGCACATAATCTCAGCAGGGCAAGCGATGACTCCGGCCATCCGCGATAGGAAAACCGTGATCTCCAACCATCCGATCCCATTTTCAGGAATTTCCTTATATTTTTAGGACTTTTATGTGGATATGCATCCCTTGTTTGCCCTCTACTCAATTGGACTAAGGTTTTGGAGGTTTGTGCCATTGCATTAGATCATTTCTTAGATTGCTCTTGCAAGATCTAGGGCATCTCATTAGTATCGGAACTTTTGGTGTTCCAATCATTTTGAAGTGCTCTTGCATTTGTATATGTATTTCATTTGTTTTGAAGACCTAGAGCATCCGAAGTGAAACATTTTAAATTTGGATTCTTCAATAAGGATTACTCTTACAAGATCCAGGGCATCAATCCACATCACTAATTCATTTCTCTTTTCATTGGAACTATGCATCTTTCTAATAAAAAATTATGGCTTTTGGACTTTGTTATAAAAACTAGTGATTTTGGGTTGGCGATTCTTTATATCGTTGGGGTTTGGTCTAGGGCTTTTGTAAATATACATCGTATGATCCATAATTAGTGATCAATTATATCATGGTTCTAATTTTTGAGGGGTTTTTGTTTGATTTAGGTCTTCATGCGTATTAATGGTTAATTGGGTGTTTGGGTTTGATTAATATACAGGTTTAACAGTGATAAGGGTTCATTAGAGGTGGTTGCAGTTTGATTAATTGATTTTATATATATATATATATATATATATATATATATATATATATATATATATATATATATATATATATATGGGTCAGGTTCAATGGACACTGTTTTTGCACTCAATTTTTTACACCGATTTTCAAAACATTAGATAGAGGTTTACGAATTTCTTGATTTTTTGTGAGCATAATCATCTTGTCTTAGATAACACATCCACAAAAAATCAGTACATTCTAAATCCTCTAGACTTATTAAATGTGCTCTTCAAATTAATGATTAAAATAGACGGTCGATAAAGCCTTTTAATTTTGATGTACTTAGAGGCTTTAGAATGTTCTAATTTTTTGTGGACGTGCTATCTAGGATAAGGTAATTATGCTCACAAAAAATCAAGAAATTCTGAAACCTCTATCTAATGGTTTTGAAAATCGGTGTAAAAAATTGAGTACAGAAACAGTGTCCATTGAACCTGACCCTATATATATATATATATATATATATATATATATATATATATATATATATATATATATATATATATATATATATATATATATATATAGAGAGAGAGAGAGAGAGAGAGAGGGGATTGCTCACCTGCGGGACGTCCCGGAAAAGGTAAATGCGCGACTAATGAGAAGTCATCCAATTGTTTGATCGAGGGGGCGAAAATGATTTGCAATTCTTCACAACCCGACAAAAGAAACTTGCGGTTACTGTAGCAGCTACAGTAACCACGATTTCCTTTTGTCGAGTAGTGTAGAATTGCAGCTCACATCTCTCTCTTCTCCAGTGAACCTACAGTAACTGCGAGTTTCCTTTTGTTGGGTAGTGTAGAATTGCAGTTCACATCTCTCTCTCTCTCTCTCTTCGACAGTGAACAGGTGGATCGCACTCTCCCCGGCCGATGGTCACCCCGAACCATGTGAATCGCACTCTCCCCTGTCAACGATCATCCCCGACCATGTCAATCGGGTTTTGAGGATTTTCAATCCGATCCAAACCGAACTAAGATTGAAATCCAATCCTATCCAATTAAAGTTGGTTTGGATTGGATGGTCAGTTTGGGCTTTGGCCCATATGCTTATTAGGCTTTTTTTTCCCTTCTATTAGGACCAAGATTCTACTTAAGGTTTTTTTTTCCATCTATTAGGACCTAGATTCTACATAAAAAATAATAATTGATGTCAAATCATTAGGCCTAAATAATATTTTTAACTGAATGTGAATCATCCGACAATATCACGAAGGTTGTTGGTAGCAAAGGTATATAAAAACATATGGTATATTTCAAGGTTCTAAACAGCGCTAAGCAGTAGTTGGGCGATGGGTGGCCGCCTAGCACCTAGGCGGTGCCTAGGCAGTGCGCAGGCGTTTTGACTATTTTTAATTTTTTTTAATTATTATTTTAATATTATATATAATATATATGTTTTAAAATTAATATAATTCAAGATTATCCATACCATTATTTTAAAGAAAAAATACCATTTACATAAATATAAATTCAAGATTAACAAGAATAAAACCAAGCATGATATTATGAGATAATATGCATGATTTTACTAAAATCCAAACCATAAATTCAAGATTACAAACAAAAAAGGAAGCATGATATTACGATAAAGTATCCAAGATTCTAATACAATCCAAAACAAAAAGTCACAAAATAGTGAAATACAATATCATTTCTCCTATAGGTTATAGTACTAGACTCCTAATACTCTTCTGCTTCTCCATATCCTTCCAAGACTCAATCTTTATTAAACTTAAACTCCACCTCCTCATCACACTCTTCGTCTGTCTCCTCACCCGATACAAAATATTATACATGAAGTTCTCTAACTTCATGGGATGAAGAACTACCACCAACGTTTCTAGAACTTCTTCTAGGCACTAGAACACTATTCGCTCCAACGCCTCTCCAACCATTCACCAACTAAGTCCCGAACCGACGTTGATCTATTCATCATTTTCTTCATCATCACCACTAACAATTCACCATTGAGCTTTACTAGCTTTAGTCGCTAGTAATACATTTACTCTTCACTCATTCCCTATTTTCTTCTTATTGATGATCTTGGCATTGAATTGGACATAGACTAGGTTAAAATAAAAGAAAGCCAAGCTCTCCTGGACCGCCCAGCCCGCCTAGGCCTCCTAGCCCCACCTAGGGTCCTGGGTCAATTTTCTGCACCGCCTAGAAGCTAGGCTAGGCGGTAGGGGACCTTCTAGTGCCTAGGCGGTCGCTTGGGCCACTTTTTAAAAAACTGGTATATTTAATAAATATTTTATGTATATACATGTCGATTCGGTTTGGTTTAAGTCGGTTTTAAATTTACAAATCCGTCAACCGATCCAATCATGTAGGTTTTTAAAAAACCCAATCCAATCCGATCTATTGAGTGTGTAGAAACTGATCAAAATCAATCAGTTTGGTTTGGTTTGGATCCTGCACACCCATAATCACCATGTTGACTCCTCATATTTTTATATGCATATGCTTGGACGCATTTCAATGGTTCTGGAAAACTTTTTGATAATGGCCCACCAATATAGCTAGAGGCCTTATGATTGGCTGTGCCAAGTTGTTTGTATCAATTTTAGCATTTTTTGGTTCTTTTTCATCCCTTTTTCTGTTGGGTTTTCTTTGCTCCTCTCGCTATCAACCACGTTGCATTTGAAACTCCCTCACATCAGTGTGTTATCTAAGATTGATCTCATTATTTTTTTTAATCTTTAGGAATCTCGAGTGCCTCCACCCCAATCTTGAGTCTGTCTGCCTCGACAACAAGTGCCTCCTCCTCCGACGACCTCACATTTGCGGCGGTGAGTGCTGCTCCGCTTTCAGCGATGCCAAGTAGCTTCAAGTATGGAAGCCTACTCTCATTTATTTCATATTGTTCTCTTGAGCTCTATTGTATTGTATTTCTGCAGATCTGGTATTAAAAGTCCTCATCAACAACGAGGGTTGCAAGAGAAAAAAAAATGTCCAGCAAAATATTTTAAGCAAATTAAGAGTTTGCTTAATATTTTCATATGGTTTTACTCGATTCTAACTGAAGTCAAGCATTTTTTTTTTTGCATCAATAAACCACTGAAAGTAATCCTATTTTGATATTGTGAGGTAACCCCATGAATATCTTTTTAGGTCATTTTCACTAAGACATATGGAGCACATTTTGATACATATGGACCCCATGAGTGCAATAAATAAGGTTTTAGGAAGCCACTTCTCCACAATATATTTTTTGAGGTCATTTTTAGTAAGACATATAGAGCCCATTTTGATATTGTGAGGTAACCTCATGAGTGATTTTAGTGAACACGTATATCCAACATGTAGTTGACGTCACTTTTTCTTAAAAACATTTTTTTGCAGAGCTTGGTTGTAACATTTTCCTGTAGCATATTGTGTTCTAATTCTGAAAATATCATTCACAACTTCTCTCTCGAGAAAAAAAAATTCCCCATCTCGAGAAAATTTTTCATAGGCTAACCTACAGCAACATCTACACATGTGGTCCACAATACTAGTTCAAAAGTGGATTGCAAGGCCAAGGCCTAGAGAAGATCAACATAACACAATTTTGAATTAATGCCAAGATGCATTCTGTTTCATTTTTATTTAAATTATTTATGAAAACAAGCTTGTGTTGTGTGGTATATTAAATTTATATTTAGGGAAGTTTGACATAGTCCTTTTTGAGAGATGACTTTTAGTTGCAGGACACGTTAATTTAAAAATATAGCTCAAGTCCCTCCAGACGAATTGTAACATCTCAAAATAAATTAATAATTTAAAGGTCATTATAAGAAAAAATTTTATAAGAAATTCAAAATAAAAATCAGACGGCACCATTGCGTCCGTCTCGTCAAAACAATCAAAAAACCTATACAAACTTTTGTGCTTTGAACTCATCTAAAACATTAAAAAAATTAAAGAAAAAATGTGTATACATATAGTCAATAGAAGGATTCGAACCAGAGATCTATTTAATAGAATTTTAAACCTTTGTCCTCTAACCAAAAGTCCGTTAATACTTTTCTATTCAAATACAAGGGAAATAATTATTATAGTAAAAATGGGAAGACCAAACGACATCGACGACCCTTCGTTTCCAATCGAACAGGAACCGTCGCACAGCTGAAAGATTAAAACGGCTGTTTTGCAATTAAGACCTTGGGACTCTTGGTATTCCCGGAAGGCCTATATAAACCCCCCCCCTTCAACAGAATTCTTTACCCAAGCCCCTCACGGTATCTGGGCCACCACCACCTGCCACCGCCGCCGGTCACCCGCCGCCGAACACCGCCGCCGGCAATCACCGCCGACCACCTCCGCCGATCGACACCGCAGGCCGCCGCCTCCCAACACCCCTCACCGGTTAGCTTTAATATTTTATTTAATATTATTAATACTCTGTGGGCCGAAGCCCAGTAAGCCTATTTAATTTAGTGGGCCGAAACCCATTAGAACCTATTATATTATATAGGCTGAAGCCCATTAAAGTCTGTGGGCCAAGCCCATTAATTTGGTGGGCCGAAGCCCATTAAAACCCATTATATTATATAGGCTGAAGCCCATTAAAGTCTGTGGGCCAAGTCCATTAAGTTCAAATCAAATACGATAAAACGACTCTATTTTTTTGTAACTGAGATATTATTACTAAAAACAACCTGACTGTTTTACTAAAAGCAGACCCCCATTTAAAATCCGCTAATGCCAACTATTTTGGTCATACCGGGAGCAAACGAACTCCGAATTGAGTTCCGTCTGCGGCCACGGTTTCATAATGAAAAGTTCTACACAATGAATATAAATTTAAAATATTTTTGAAATTACCAAAATACCCTTAAAAAATAAAAACCTATTAAGTTCACATCGGAAAACGTTTCGGAAAAATTCTTGCAAAATCTAGGATAAAAACTAACAGATTATAGTAACATATTTTCAGGTAGTGACCTTCCTAAGGCTTTCTCATCAGGAGTAAGAGTCTGCAACGCTTCAGGTAGGGGATTTTAACAAAGTTTGTTCATGCTAAATATATGATATAGAATATCAGTAGATTGATACGGAGTTGTAAGTTTTGAAATATGTGATCACTTGTTTGGGTGTGGATCTAGCCCTGGCTGAGGCCAAAAAGTAACCTAGGTGTGGATCTAGCCCTGGCTGAGGCCAAAAAGTAACCTGGGTGTGGGTCTAACCCTGGCTGAGACCAAAAAGTTACCTAAGTGTGGGGCTAGCCTAGTCTGAGGACTAAAAGAACCTAGATGTGGGGCTAGCCTTGTTGCGGACAAAAAGTACCCAGGTAAGGCTTGAGATTCCTACCTTGACTGATGGCCAAAAAGGGAATCGGGTGATCAATGTTTTATTATTTACATTTCATAGTCATGTTCACTGCTTTTCAATACATATGTTTTAGCATGAATAAAACTAAGTCATTAGATGAGTCAGTGGATTGGACTCACCCCCTACAGATGTTGTGCACCCTACAGAGACCAACCCTGCAGGACCTGAAGAAAATGAGGAGCGAATGGAGAACGACCCGGAGGGAGTGGAAGACCCGCTCTACACACCTTACTACGATGATGCCGGAACCGAAATATGAAGTGTCAATGTTGAAAGATTTAGCCTTAGGCTTTCGTTTTCAAGAAATGTATCAAACAATTATATTTTGAATAAAGTGGCTCAGTTAAGTTCCATAATTGATGGAATTAATCTATACCAAGTTTTTTATTCCTAACACCCCAGTATTATACGGGTTGAATTAATCCGTAAAATATCGGGGCGTTACAACTTGGTATCAGAGCCTAGGTAATAGGTCATAGGAATAAAAATTTATTAACAAGTAGGACATCGGTAGGGTAGTCACCCAAATTTAAAATACTTATATTTACGAATTAAAGTTTTTTTTTCTTTTAGCAGAAACATGAAGTCGAAATTGTCTGAAGGTAGCTTATCGGGAGTAAAGGTGAAACCTAAGAAGAAAATCGAGAAGGCAAAGAAGGAGAAGAAACCGGTTTCAACCCGTATAATACTGGGGTGTTAGGAATAAAAAACTTGGTATAAATTAATTCTATCAATTATGGAACTTAACTGAGCCACTTTATTCAAAATATAATTGTTTGATACATTTTTTGAAAACAAAAGCCTAAGGCTAAATCTTTCAACATTTACACTTCATATTTCGGCTCCGGCATCATCGTAGTAAGGTGTGTAGAGTGGGTCTTCCACTCCCTCAGGGTCGTTCTCCATTCGCTCCTCATTTTCTTCAGGTCCTGCAGGGTTGGTCTCTGTAGGATACACAACATCTGTAGGGGGGTGAGTCCAATCCACTGACTCACCTAATGACTTAGTTTTATTCATGCTAAAACATATGTATTAAAAAACAGTAAACATGACTATGAAATGTAAATAATAAAACATTGATCACTCGATTCCCTTTTTTGCCATCAGCCTGGGTAGGAATCTCAAGTCTTACCCGGGTACTTTTTGTCCGCAACAAGGCTAGCCCCACACCTAGGTTCTTTTAGTCCTCAGACTAGGCTAGCCCCACACCTAGGTAACTTTTTGGTCTCAGCCAGGGCTAGACCCACACCCAAGTTACTTTTTGGCCTCAGTCAGGCCTATATGTTACTTTTTGGCCTCAGCCAGGGCTAGACCCACACCCAAACAAGTGATCACATATTTCAAAACTTACAACTCCATATCAATCTACCGATATTCTATATCATATATTTAGCATGAACAAACTTTGTTAAAATCCCCTACCTGAAGCGTTGCAGACTCTTACTCCTGATGAGGAAGCCTTAGGAAGGTCACTACCTGAAAATATATTACTATAATCTGTTAGTTTTTATCCTAGCTTTTGTAAGGATTTTTCAAAAACGCTTTCCGATGTGAACTTAATAGGTTTTTATTCCTTAAGGGTATTTTGATAATTTCTAAAATACTTTAAATTTATATTCATTGTGTAGAACTTTTCATTATGAAACCGTGGCCGCAGACGGAACTCAATTCGGAGTTCGTTTGCTCCCGGTATAACCAAAATAGTTGGCATTAGCGGATTTTAAATGGGGGTCTGTTTTTAGTAAAACAGTCAGGTTGTTTTTAGTAATAATATCTCAATTATTCGTATTTGATTTGAACTTAATGGACTTGGCCCACAGACTTTAATGGGCTTCAGCCTATATAATATAATGGGTTTTATTGGGCTTCGGCCCACCAAATTAATGGGCTTGGCCCACAGACTTTAATGGGCTTCAGCCTATATAATATAATGGGTTCTAATGGGCTTCGGCCCACTAAATTAAATAGGCTTACTGGGCTTCGGCCCACAGAGTATTAATAATATTAAATAAAATATTAAAGCTAACCGGTGAGGGGTGTTGGGAGGCGGCGGCCGGCGGTGTCGATCGGCGGAAGTGGCCGGCGGCGGTTGCCGGCGGCGGGTGGCCGGCGACGGTGGCCGGCGGCGATTGCCGGCGGCGGTGGCCGGTGGCAGGTGGTGGCCCGGATACCGTGAGGGACTTGGGTGAAGAATTCTGTTGAAGGAGGGTTTATATAGGCCTTCCGGGAATACCAAGAGTCAAAAGGTCTTTATTGCAAAACAGCCGTTTTATTGTTTCAGTTGTGCGATGGTTCCCGTTCGATTGAAAACGAAGGGTCGTCGATGTCGTTTGGTCTTCCCATTTTTACTATAATAATTATTTCCCTTGTATTTGAATAGAAAAGTATTAACGGACTTTTGGTTAGAGGACAAAGGTTTAAAATTCTATTAAATAGATCCCTGGTTCGAATCCTTCTATTGACTATATGTATATACATTTTTTCTTTAATTTTTTTAATGCTTTAGATGAGTTCAAAACACAAAAGTTTGTACAGGTTTTTTGATTGTTTTGACGAGACGGACGCAATGGCGCCGTTCGATTTTTATTTTGAATTTCTCATAAAATTTTTTCTTATAATGACCTTTAAATTATTAATTTATTTTGAAATGTTACATCCTCTACCTCTAATAGAAATTTCGTCCTCGAAATTTAAAGTACGTACCTTAGCTGTTGAATAAATGTGGATATTGTTTTTGTATTTCCGACTCCAATTCCCAAGTAGCTTCCTATTCGTTGTGATGTTGCCATAGCACTTTTACCAGTCGAATAGTCTTGGTTCGCAATTCTTTGTCTTTGGTGTCTAAAATTCTCACTGGTATTTATATGTAAGAGGCATCTGATTGAATACTGATATCTTTATCTTTCAGAATGTGAGAAGGATCCGGCTCATACTTGCGAAGCATTGACACATGAAAAACTGGATATATATTTGTCAAATTTAAGGATAATGCCAGTCGATATGCAACTGGTCCCACTTTACCCAATATTTCATAGGGTCCAATATATCTGGGTGCAAGTTTTCCTTTGAGATCAAGACGCTAGATACCCTTCCTCGGTAAGATTTTTAGAAAAACAAAATCTCCTACCTCAAATCCGAGAGGTCTTCTTCGATTGTCTGCGTAACTCTTCTGTCTGCTCTGCACTTTTAATAAATTGGCCCGAATAATTTTTATTTTGTCAGTAGTTTCTTGGATCATCTCTGGCCCCATTATACTCTTCTCTCCCACTTCGGTCCAACAAACTGGTGATCTGCAGGGTCTTCCATATAAGGCTTCAAAAGGTGCCATTTGTATGCTGGATTGGTAGCTGTTGTTATAAGTAAATTCTATCAGGGGTAGAAAATCTTCCCAACTACCTTTGAAATCCATCACACAAGATCTTAGCATATCTTTTAAGATTTGTATCACTCTTTCTGATTGTCCGTCAATTTGAGGATGATACGCAGTACTTATGTTCAATTTTGTCCCCAATGCTTTCTGTAAACTCCTCCAGAACTTAGAGGTAAAATGAGGATCCCTATCGGACACAATAGTTACCGGAATACCGTGAACAATTTCCTTAAGGTATAAGGTACTATCATCTCTAGTGGACGCAGTTGTTTTTCGGGATAGAAAATGGGCTGACTTTGTTAATCGGTCCACAATTACCCAGATTGAATCATTTACTCTCCTGGTGGTAGGAAAACCGGTCACAAAAATCCATTGTTATATGTTCCCATTTCCATTCTGCTATAGGAAGAGGTTGCAATAACCCAGGTGGTCTTCTGTGCTCAGCCTTCACCTTTTGACAAGTGAGACATTTTGACACAAATTGTGCTACATCATTCTTCATTCCACTCCACCAGAAGTTTCGTTTTAGGTCGTGATACAAATCTTAGAAGATATGCTAAGATCTTGTGTGATAGATTTCAAAGATAGTTGGGAAGATTTTCTACCCCTAATAGAATTTACTTATAACAACAGCTACCAATCCAGCATACAAATGGCACCTTTTGAAGCCTTATATGGAAGACCCTGCAGATCACCAGTTTGTTGGACCGAAGTGGGAGAGAAGAGTATAATGGGGCCTGAGATGATCCAAGAAACTACTGACAAAATAAAAATTATTCGGGCCAATTTATTAAAAGCGCAGAGCAGACATAATAGTTACGCAGACAATCGAAGAAGACCTCTCGGATTTGAGGTAGGAGATTTTGTTTTTCTAAAAATCTCACCGAGGAAGGTAATCCAGCGTTTTGATCTAAAAGGAAAACTTGCACCCAGATATATTAGACTCTATGAAATATTGGGTAAAGTGGGACCAGTTGCATATCGATTAGCATTACCCTTAAATTTGACAAATATACATCCAGTTTTTCATGTGTCCATGCTTCGCAAGTCTGAGCCGGATCCTTCTCACATTCTGAAAGATGAAGATATCAGTATTCAATCAGATGTCTCTTACATAGAAATACCAGTGAGAATTTTCGACACCAAAGACAAAGAATTGCGAATCAAAACTATTCGACTGTTAAAAGTGTTATGGCAACATCACAACGAAGAGGAAGCTACTTGGGAATTGGAGTCGGAAATACAAAAGCAATATCCACATTTGTTCAACAGCTAAGATACGTACTTTAAATTTGGAGGACGAAATTTCTATTACAGGTAGAGTATGTAACATCTCAAAATAAATTAATAATTTAAAGGTCATTATAAGAAAAAAAATTTATAAGAAATTCAAAATAAAATTCGGACGGCGCCATTGCGTCCGTCTCGTCAAAACAATCAAAAAACCTATACAAACTTTTGTGTTTTGAACTCATCTAAAGCATTAAAAAAATTAAAGAAAAAATGTGTATATATATATAGTCAATAGAAGGATTCGAACCAGGGATCTATTTAATAGAATTTTAAACGTTTGTCCTCTAACCAAAAGTCCGTTAATATTTTTCTATTCAAATACAAGGGAAATAATTATTATAGTAAAAATGGGAAGACCAAACGATATCGACGACCCTTCGTTTCCAATCGAACGGGAACCGTCGCACAGCTGAAACAATAAAACGGCTGTTTAGCAATTAAGACCATGGGACTCTTGGTATTCCCGGAAGGCCTATATAAACCCCCCCTTCAACAGAATTCTTGACCCAAGCCCCTCAAGGTATCTGGGCCACCACCACCTGCCACTGGCCATCGCCGCCGGCCACCCGCCGCCGGCCACCGCCGGCCGCCGCCTCCCAACACCCCTCACCGGTTAGCTTTAATATTTTATTTAATATTATTAATACTCTGTGAGCCGAAGCCCAGTAAGCCTATTTAATTTAGTGGGCCGAAGCCCATTATAACCCATTATATTATATAGGCTGAAGCCCATTAAAGTCTGTGCGCCAAGCCCATTAATTTGGTGGGCCGAAGCCTATTAAAACCCATTATATTATATACGCTGAAGCCCATTAAAGTCTGTGGGCCAAGTCCATTAAGTTCAAATCAAATACGATAGAACGACTCTATTTTTTTGTAACTGAGATATTATTATTAAAAACAACCTGACTGTTTTACTAAAAACAGACCTTCATTTAAAATCCGCTAATGCCAACTATTTTGGCCATACCGGGAGCAAACGAACTCCGAATTGAGTTCCGTCTACGGCCACGGTTTCATAATGAAAAGTTCTACACAATGAATATAAATTTAAAGTATTTTAGAAATTACCAAAATACCCTTAAAGAATAAAAACCTATTAAGTTCACATCGGAAAACGTTTCGGAAAAATCCTTGCAAAATCTAGGATAAAAACTAACAGATTATAGTCACATAGTTTCAGGTAGTGACCTTCCTAAGGCTTCCTCATCAGGAGTAAGAGTCTGCAACGCTTCAGGTAGGGGATTTTAACAAAGTTTGTTCATGCTAAATATATGATATAGAATATCGGTATATTGATATGGAGTTGTAAGTTTTGAAATATGTAATCACTTGTTTGAGTGTGGGTATAGCCCTGGCTGAGGCTAAAAAGTAACATGGGTGTGGGTCTAGCCCTGGCTGAGGCCAAAAAGTAACCTGAGTGTGGGTCTAGCCCTGGTTGAGGGCAAAAAGTTACCTAGGTGTGGGGCTAGCCTAGTCTGAGGACTAAAAGAACCTAGGTGTGTGGCTAGTCTTGTTGCGGACAAAAAGTACCCTGGTAAGGCTTGAGATTCCTACCCTGGCTGATGGCCAAAAAGGGAATCGGGTGATCAATGTTTTATTATTTACATTTCATAGTCATGTTCACTGCTTTTCAATACATATGTTTTAGCATGAATAAAACTAAGTCATCAGGTGAGTCAGTGGATTGGACTCACCCTCATACAGATGTTGTGCACCCTACAGAGACCAACCCTGCAGGACCTGAAGAAAATAAGGAGCGAATGGAGAACAACCCGGAGGGAGTGGAAGACCCGCTCTACACACCTTACTACGATGATGCCGGAGCCGAAATATGAAGTGTCAATGTTGAAAGATTTAGTCTTAGCCTTTCGTTTTCAAGAAATGTATCAAACAACTATATTTTGAATAAAGTGGCTCAGTTAAGTTCCATAATTGATGGAATTAATCTATACCAAGTTTTTTATTCCTAACACCCCAGTATTATACGGGTTGAAACCGGTTTCTTTCTCCTTCTTTGCCTTCACGATTTTCTTCTTAGGTTTCACCTTTACTCCCGATAAACACCTTCAGACCATTTCGACTTCATGTTTCTGCTAAAAGAAAAAAAAACTTTAATTCGTAAATATAAGTATTTTAAATTTGGGTGACTACCCTACCAATGTCCTTCTTGTTAATAAATTTTTATTCCTAGGACCTATTACCTAGGCTCTGATACTAAGTTGTAACGCCCCGATATTTTACGGATTAATTCAACCCGTATAATACTGGGGTGTTAGGAATAAAAAACTTGGTATAGATTAATTCCATCAATTATGGACCTTAACTGAGCCACTTTATTCAAAATATAATTGCTTGATACATTTCTTGAAAACGAAAGCCTAAGGCTAAATCTTTCAACATTGACACTTCATATTTCGGCTCCGGCATCATCGTAGTAAGGTGTGTAGAGCGGGTCTTCCACTCCCTCCGGGTCATTCTCCATTCGCTCCTCATTTTCTTCAGGTCCTGCATGGTTGGTCTCGGTAGGATGCACAACATCTGTAGGGGGGTGAGTCCAATCCACTGACTCACCTAATGACTTAGTTTTATTCATGCTAAAACATATGTATTGAAAAACAGTGAACATGACTATGAAATGTAAATAATAAAACATTGATCACCCGATTCCCTTTTTGGCCATCAGCCAGGGTAGGAATCTCAAGCCTTACACGGGTACTTTTTGTCCGCAACAAGGCTAGCCCCACACCTAGGTTCTTTTAGTCCTTAGACTAGACTAGCCCCACACCTAGATAACTTTTTGGTCACAGCCAGGGCTAGACCCACACCCAGGTAGGCTACTTTTTGGCCTCAGCCAGGGCTAGACTCACACCCAAACAAGTGATCACATATTTCAAAACTTACAACTCCATATCAATCTACCGATATTCTATATCATATATTTAGCATGAACAAACTTTGTTAAAATCCCCTACCTAAAGCGTTGCAGACTCTTATGCCTGATGAGGAAGCCTTAGGAAGGTCACTACCTGAAAATATGTTACTATAATCTATTAGTTTTTATCCTAGCTTTTGCAAGGATTTTTCCGAAACGCTTTCCGATGTGAACTTAATAGGTTTTTATTCTTTAAGGGTATTTTGGTACATTCTAAAATACTTTAAATTTATATTCATTGTGTAGAACTTTTCATTATGAAACCGTGGCCGCAGACGGAACTCAATTCGGAGTTCGTTTGCTCCCGGTATGGCCAAAATAGTTGGCATTAGCGGATTTTAAATAGGGGTCTGCTTTTAGTAAAACAGTCAGGTTGTTTTTAGTAATAATATCTCAGTTACAAAAAAATAGAGTCATTCTATCGTATTTGATTTGAACTTAATGGACTTGGCCCACAGACTTTAATGGGCTTCAGCCTATATAATATAATGGATTTTAATAGGCTTCGGCCCACCAAATTAATGGGCTTGGCACACAGACTTTAATGGGCTTCAGCCTATATAATATAATGGGTTCTAATGGGCTTCAGCCCACTAAATTAAATAGTCTTACTGGGCTTCGGCCCACAGAGTATTAAAAATATTAAATAAAATATTAAAGCTAACCGGTGAGGGGTGTTGGGAGGCGGCGGCCGGCGGTGTCGATCGGCGGCGGGTGGCCGGCGGTGGGTGGCCGGCGGCGGTGGCCGGTGGCAGGTGGTAGTGGCCCGGATACCGTGAGGGGCTTGGGTGAAGAATTCTGTTGAAGGGGGGGGTTTATATAGACCTTCCGGGAATACCAAGAGTCCCAAGGTCTTAATTGCAAAACAGCCGTTTTATTGTTTCAGCTGTGCGACGGTTCCCGTTCGATTGGAAATGAAGGGACGTCAATGTCGTTTGGTCTTCCCATTTTTACTATAATAATTATTTCCCTTGTATTTGAATTGAAAAGTATTAACAGACTTTTGGTTAGAGGACAAAGGTTTAAAATTCTATTAAATAGATCCCTGGTTCGAATCCTTATATTGACTATATGTATATATATTTTTTCTATAATTTTTTTAATGCTTTGATAAGTTCAAAACACAAAAGTTTGTATAGGTTTTTTGATTGTTTTGACGAGACGGACGTAATGGCGCCGTCCGATTTTTATAGTGAATTTTTTATAAAAAAATTTCTTATAATAACCTTTAAATTATTAATTTATTTTGAGATGTTACATCCAGTGTTTTTAGAGGCGGGGGCGTATGGCGAGGCGTTTTGCCTGCTGTGGGGCGGGGCGTAAGCCTCAGGGCGTGGGGCGTAAGCCCCATGAAATTTTATTCTTTTAATTTAAAAGATATATAGTAATAAATAATATTATATAAAAAAGTGAAAATAGATTAAAAAAACAAAATAAAAAAAAAACTATGAGCAAAGGTATTAAACAAAGCATTTAAGCCTACAAACATGGTTGATAAATCACAAATATATAAAAAATGATAATAAAAATGAACTTGTCATTGTCTTTCAATATCATTTAAGATCTAATTATAAGTTTCTAACCAAAATTCAAACTATCAATGTTTATATTCCATAGATTCTACCATTCCATACATGATATAGAACCAATTTAAAACAACTTTAGTTCCCAAAATATCATAATCGTCATCCAAGAGATTAAGACACATATAAAAGATCACACGGTAGTAATCAAATCATTTTTTTTCAACTATGCAAACAAACTCCAATGGAGCGTAAGCCAAGGCCATTGGGGCGTAAAAGGCGTGCCCGGGCGTTCGGGGCGTATACCCCAGTGGTTCGGGCGTAAGCCCCATGGGAAAAAAGCCCTATCTGGAGCCGCCCCGGGCGTTTTAGGACCGCCCCGCCCCGGGGCGAGCCCCGGGCGTACCCTGGGGCGAGTTTTTTAAAACACTGGTTACATCCTCTACCTCTAATAGATATTTCGTCCTCGAAATTTAAAGTACGTACCTTAGCTGTTGAACAAATGTGGATATTGCTTTTGTATTTCCGACTCCAATTCCCAAGTAGCTTCCTCTTCGTTGTGATGTTGTCATAGCACTTTTACCAGTCGAATAATCTTGGTTCGCAATTCTTTGTCTTTGGTGTCTAAAATTCTCACTGGTATTTCTATGTAAGAGGCATCTGATTGAATACTGATATCTTTATCTTTCAGAATGTGAGAAGGATCCGGCTCAGACTTGCGAAGCATGGACACATGAAAAACTGGATGTATATTTGCCAAATTTAAGGGTAATGCTAGTCGATATGCAACTGGTCCCACTTTACCCAATATTTCATAGGGTCCAATATATCTGGGTGCAAGTTTTCCTTTGAGATCAAAACGCTGGATACCCTTCTTCCGTGAGATTTTTAGAAAAACAAAATCTCCTACCTCAAATCCGAGAGGTCTTCTTCGATTGTCTGCGTAACTCTTATGTCTGCTCTGCGCTTTTAATAAATTGGCCCGAATAATTTTTATTTTGTCAGTAGTTTCTTGGATCATCTCAGGCCCCATTATACTCTTCTCTTCCACTTCGGTCCAACAAACTGGTGATCTGCAGGGTCTTCCATATAAGGCTTCAAAAGGTGCCATTTGTATGCTGGATTGGTAGCTGTTGTTATAAGTAAATTCTATCAGGGTTAGAAAAACTTCCCAACTACCTTTGAAATCCATCACACAAGATCTTAGCATATCTTCTAAGATTTGTATCACTCTTTCTGATTGTCCGTCAGTTTGAGGATGATACGCAGTACTCATGTTCAATTCTTGTCCCCAATGCTTTCTGTAAACTCCTCCAGAACTTAGAGGTAAAATGAGGATCCCTGTCGGACACAATAGTTACCGGAATACCGTAGAGGCTAACAATTTCCTTCAGGTATAAGGTACTATCATCTCTAGTGGACGCAGTTGTTTTTCGGGGTAGAAAATGGGCTGACTTTGTTAATCGGTCCACAATTACCTAGATTGAATCATTTCCTCTACTGGTGGTAGGAAAACCGGTCACAAAATCCATGGTTATATGTTCCCATTTCCATTCTGCTATAGAAAGAGGTTGCAAAATCCCAGGTGGTCTTCTGTGCTCAGCCTTCCCCTTTTGACAAGTGAGACATTTTGACACAAATTGGGCTACATCATTCTTCATTCCACTCCACCAGAAATTTCGTTTTAGGTCGTGACACAAATCTCAGAAGATATGCTAAGATCTTGTGTGATGGATTTCAAAGGTAGTTGGGAAGATTTTCTACCCCTGATAGAATTTACTTATAACAACAGCTACCAATCCAGCATACAAATGGCACCTTTTGAAGCCTTATATGGAAGACCCTGCAGATCACCAGTTTGTTGGACCGAAGTGGGAGAGAAGAGTATAATGGGGCCTGAGATGATCCAAGAAACTACTGACAAAATAAAAATTATTCGGGCCAATTTATTAAAAGCGCAGAGCAGACATAAGAGTTACACAAACAATCGAAGAAGACCTCTCGGATTTGAGATAGGAGATTTTGTTTTTCTAAAAATCTCACCGAGGAAGGGTATCCAGCGTTTTGATCTCAAAGGAAAACTTGTACCCAGATATATTGGACCCTATGAAATATTGGATAAAGTGGGACCAGTTGCATATCGACTGGCATTACCCTTAAATTTGGCAAATATACATCCAGTTTTTCATGTGTCCATGCTTCGCAAGTATGAGCCGGATCCTTCTCACATTCTGAAAGATTAAGATATCAGTATTCAATCAGATGTCTCTTACATAGAAATACCAGTGAGAATTTTAGACACCAAAGACAAAGAATTGCGAACCAAGACTATTCGACAGATAAAAGTGCTATGGCAACATCACAACGAAGAGGAAGCTACTTGGGAATTAGAGTCGGAAATACAAAAGCAATATCCACATTTGTTCAACAGCTAAGGTACGTACTTTAAATTTCGAGGACGAAATTTCTATTAGAGATAGAGGATGTAACATCTCAAAATAAATTAATAATTTAAAGGTCATTATAAGAAAAAAAATTTATAATAAATTCAAAATAAAAATCGGACGGCGTCATTGCGTCCGTCTCGTCCAAACAATCAAAAAACCTATACAAACTTTTGTGTTTTGAACTCATCTAAAGCATTAAAAAAATTAAAGAAAAAATGTGTATACATATAGTCAATAGAAGGATTCGAACCAGGGATCAATTTTATAGAATTTTAAATCTTTGTCATCTAACCAAAAGTTCATTAATACTTTTCTATTCGAATACAAGGGAAATAATTATTATAGTAAAAATGGGAAGACCGAACGACATCGACGACCCTTCGTTTCCAATCGAACAGGAACCGTCGCACAGCTGAAACAATAAAACGGCGGTTTAGCAATTAATACTCTGTGGGCCGAAGCCCAGTAAGCCTATTTAATTTAGTGGGCCGAAACCCATTAGAACCCATTATATTATATAAGCTGAAGCCCATTAAAGTCTGTGGGCCAAGCCCATTAATTTGATGGGCCGAAGCCCATTAAAACCCATTATATTATATAGACTGAAGCCCATTAAAGTCTGTGGGCCAAGTCCATTAAGTTCAAATCAAATACGATAGAACGACTCTATTATTTTGTAACTGAGATATTATTACTAAAAACAACCTGACTGTTTTACTAAAAGCAGACCTCCATTTAAAATCCGTTAATGCCAACTATTTTGGCCATACCGGGAGCAAACGAACTCCGAATTGAGTTCCGTCTGCGGCCACGATTTTATAATGAAAAGTTATACACAATGAATATAAATTTAAAATATTTTAGAAATTACTAAAATACCCTTAAAGAATAAAAACCTATTAAATTCACATCGGAAAACGTTTCGGAAAAATTCTTGCAAAAGCTAAGATAAAAACTAACAGATTATAGTAACATATTTTCAGGTAGTGACCTTCCTAAGGCTTTCTCATCAGGAGTAAGAGTCTGCAACGTTTCAGGTAGGGGATTTTAACAAAGTTTGTTCATGCTAAATATATGATATAGAATATCGGTATATTGATATGGAGTTGTAAGTTTTGAAATATGTGATTACTTGTTTGGGTGTGGGTCTAGCCCTGACTGAGGCCAAAAAGTAACCTGGGTGTGGGTCTAACCCTGGCTGAGGCCAAAAAGTAACCTAGGTGTGGGTCTAGCCCTGGCTGAGAGCAAAAAGTTACCTAGGTGTGGGGCTAGCCTAGTCTGAGGACTAAAAGAACCTAGGTGTGGGGCTAGTCTTGTTGCGAACAAAAAGTACCCGGGTAAGGCTTGAGATTCCTACCCTGGTTGATGGCCAAAAAGGGAATCGGGTGATCAATGTTTTATTATTTACATTTCATAGTCATGTTCACTGCTTTTAATACATATGTTTTAGCATGAATAAAACTAAGTCAATTAGGTGAGTCAGTGGATTGGACTCACCCCCTACAGATGTTGTGCACCCTACAGAGACCAACCCTGCAGGACCTAAAGAAAATGAGGAGCGAATGAAGAACGACCTGGAGGGAGTGGAAGACCCGCTCTACACACCTTACTACGATGATGCCGGAGCCGAAATATGAAGTGTCAATGTTGAAAGATTTAGCCTTAGGCTTTCGTTTTCAAGAAATGTATCAAACAATTATATTTTGAATAAAGTGGCTGTGGAGCCGGAAAAAGCGCGGGTCGTCTTTATTGCGAATCACACGAGATTACAAGTGTGGCCGGGACCCGGGTTGCTCGGGTGTAGCGAGTCCGGGTTGCGGCGAGTTTTGATCAGGGGATTGTGGGAAAGATCTTCTGGGGGATCCCTATGATCCGCGTCTCCACGTGGTGTTCGTGCGAGAGCTCTGAAGGAGTTGCCCAGGACAGGGGTCTTTATAGGGAGAGGGTTTTGGAGAGGCTAAGGAATATCCACCATTGTTTTGTCCCTTCCGTGCTTCGCGCTTTCTCGGCTAGGGAGTTTTCGGCTTCGTTCCTCGGTCTTCGTGTCTTCCTCGTTCCTTGCTTGACCTCGGTGTCCTTGATCGTCGGTTCGCGGCGTCGATCGAGCTTTTGGCGTTGGCTTTGGCTTTGGCTTTTTGGCTTTGGCTTGGCTCCGGCGTGGCTCTGGCTTTTGCTTTGCTTTGGCGCTTGCACTTGGACGTAGCTGGGAGAGACTTGCGATGCTTTCGTTCTTCCGGACTTCGCGTCGTATCGGCTAGAACGTGCGGTGCTTTTGCTCGTGGCCGGCGTAGTCGCTTGGCTTTGGCACTTGCGTTGCTTTGGCACGGGCTTTACTGGGGCTTTGTTTTGGCTTCTTGCGTTGGCTTTAGCTTCAGCGTCAACTCGATCTTCTTCTTCGAACGACGTGGGCTACTTCTTTGGTGCTTCGAAGGTTTGCGTGTCGACGGGACTTCTCTTCTTCTCCGGGCTTCTTTGGCGTGATCGGAGTCGAAGAAGGCTTTCGAAGATGGTGGGGGTAGCACCGATCTCCGTGCAACGGTTGTGGCGTCGGCTTTTGTTGATGAAGACGACGGGGTAGCGACGCTTCAGACGATATGCTCCAGGCTTTCTTCTTCGTGGATGGCGCAGGCGTTAGTCGAAGACGACGGGGTGATGACGCTTCGCTTCTCTCCTCCGGGCTTTGGGGCTTGATCGGGATCGAGGATTTGTTGGAGCCGACGGGGTAGTGTCGCTCCTCTTCTTCTCCGGGCTTTTGGGCTTGATCAGAGTTGAAGGCTTGTTGGAGACGACGGGGTAGTGCCGCTCCTCTTCTTCTCCGGGCTTTTGGGCTTGATCGGAGTTGAAGGCTTGTTGGAGACGACGGGGTAGTGCCGCTCCTCTTCTTCTCCGGGCTTTTGGGCTTGATCGGAGTTGAAGGCTTGTTGGAGACGACGGGGTAGTGCCGCTCCGATCTTCTTCTCCGGCCTTTGCTTCTGGCGTCTTCGGAGTCGAAGGGTTCTTCTTCTCCGAGCTTTCTTCTTCGTGCACGGAGTCGAAGGGATGATCTTCGTGTGCAAGGGTCTTCACGTTGATGAGGACTTTCAGTAAGCCGATCCCTCGGGACAGGCTTGACTGTGCCTCGTGAAACCTTGGGTCGATGAAGAAGCGTCTCCTCTTCTGCAGAGCTCCGGCGTTTCGTCTTCAATTTTCCGACCATTTTTTCCTTCCCCCACCCCCTCTATTTATAGGCAAAGGGGTGGGGAGAGAGATATGGGAACTTTTTAATTTTAAATCCCTTTTGTATCTCTCTCATAATTACCCTGGATTTATTCATCCATTGATGAGGGGAATAACGTTTATTTGTTTTCCTTTTCTGGCGAGACAATTATGGCTGGATTTCGCACACGAAATCGATGGCGATCGGGCGCTTCGTCTTGTGCGTCGGATCGAGGGATCGACGCAGATCCGCGTGAGTGCAGACGTCATACGCAACCTCCCCCCGCGCATGGCGGTATTTCCTTCCTTTTCTTTCTTTTCTTTCCTTTTCTTTTCTTTCCTTTCTTTTCTTTCCTTTTTCTTTTCTTTCTTTTCTTTTCTTTCCTTGCAGGGCCGGCCGGCCCCCCATGGGGTTCGGGTCCTACTAGGGCCGGCCCCATGTGGCTCGGGTCCTAGTAGGGGCCGGCCCCATGGAGTTCGGACCCTAGTAGGGGCCGGCCCCCCTTGACGCATGGGGTCCGCTCCTCTTTGCTAGGTGCGAGTCGGGTCCGGGTCCGCATCGGTGCGCGCGAGTCGGGTCCGCGTGTCGGGTTTGCATCCGCGTCGGTACACGTAAGTTGGGTTCGGGTCCGACGAAATTCGTGTGTCTACAGTGGCTCAGTTAAGTTCCATAATTGATTGAATTAATCTATACCAAGTTTTTTATTCCTAACACCCCAGTATTATACGGGTTGAATTAATCCGTAAAATATCGGGGCGTTACTCGAATATATACTCTTTCTGAAACGAATGTATAACTCTTTCTGAAGACGAATATATACTCTTTTTGAAGACGAATGTATACTTGTAGGGACCTTAGATAGCAAATTATGATGACCTGCGGCTAATATTGCAAATTAGTTAAGGATATATACCTAATTTGCCGATTTATATTTATAAAGCAAGTTTATCAAATGGAAATCAATGACTGAATTAAAATAATAAAAAGCACAATTGTTCAGAACAAACGAATGTAATGTTCATATGAATAGAAAATATTTGTACTCATTTCTAGATCAAAAGCATCGGTTAGGGCACCAAGATTGAATCGATGTGCTGAACAGGGATTCAAATTGCCAAGAAGCTCACTAGCAATGGATGGGAACGTACGGGCAGTAGGACTTGGAGAAGATGACGATCTCATGGGAGGACACGGTCTTCTTCACGAACGCCGCCTTCACCGCGTCAGGAGCTTCGGCGGAGGAGGCGAGGAGAGGGGCGACCAGCGCAAGCAGAGCCACCGTCGCCAGCCCTAGTCGCGTCCACGCCGCCGCCATCCCCGCCCAGCCGCTGCCGCAGATATAGACCTGGATTCCCCAAACAGAGAAGCGATCAACAAACCCTATATCCAGGTTATGTTACTAATTCTGAAATGGAAATGGTATAGACGGAATGGTTACTCTGTATAAAACCGACGTTTTACCTTTGGCAGCTCCGGTCTAACGGCATGTTTGGTTTCGCCAGAGCTGCAACTTGGGCGGGCCAATTCGAACCCAATCCGAGTCCAATCCGAATTTGAGCAGGTTTGGATTGGGATTTTACTTGTATGGGTTGAGCTTGGGTTAGAATCCTAACCCAACCTCAATTCTGGTTGGGTTTGGATAGAGGCTTCGGGCAACCCGACCCAACCCGCAATCTAACCTTAGTAAGTAAATATTTAATATAATATAATATTTAATAGGTCTGATCTGAATTTATCTGTTGGATCATCCACTGAATACAAGTTGAGGTCACACTCTGGTGGAACTTTGATGGATATTTATCCTACTTTTAATAGCCACCGTTGGATTAAAATTTATCCATCCAACGATCTACCATCACCTATATAAAATGGCAAAGAAATGTTTTATGTGTTGTACGATTGCAAAGTAATTGGTTGGTGTTTTCGCTTCCCACTCCTCCAGTTGGAACTTCCCAGTAGAGCTTTGTCTTTTGCGAGACCGGGTGAGTTTGTACCCCACGGATTTCGGTTGTAGTGCAAACTCACACAATTGGAAAGGCTCTCTCTTTGTATTGTTGCCTCGCCTTCAACGAGTCTTGACCCCCCTTGGATGCGGATAATGCCACCTAGGGGTTTGCATGGGTCTCCTCCCCTCCTCCCTTTTGCCCTTCTCTCATGCTTCCAATCATGGTGAGCTCCTCCTGTGCAAGATTGTCGCAAAAAGATAACTATGGTTTCCTCCTCCCATCCCCTTTACCCTTCTATCATTGCTTTTTGACCAAGTTGAACCTCGTCCTCTCGCTTTTTGGTTTTGGATCTCTTCTTTGATATGTGTTGTAATCTATGGTTCATTTTTTTCATTTATGGTTCTGAGCCTCTAGGGTTTCTTTCTCTGCATGAGTTTTTAATCCAACTTCTATGATCTAGGGTTTTATTGCCAAAATTTTCACATGAATACTATGATCATATGTTTGAAATATGAATTGGGTACTTTGCATGTCTAAACCTCTAGGGGCTTATTTCCTCTATGAGAGAGGATTTTAATGATCTATGATTATTTTGTCATTCTTGCACATTAAATTATGGTTTTGGGCACTTTGCATGTCCGACCTTTAGTATTTTTTCCTTTGTTAGAGAGTTTCTATGATCTATGATTTTTTTGTCATTTTCACATGAATGTTGTGATCACTTTTGACATATGCTTGAGTTTTTTTTGTTTGGTATTTTGTTGACATGCTTTAGGCTTTTTGGTTATATGATATGGTATTAATGACATATGCTTCAGTTTTTTGTTGGTATTGATGACATATGCTTCAGATTTTGTGTTAACATTGTTCACATATGATTCATTTTTTGTTTGTATTATTCATATATTCTTCAAGTTTTGTATTGATATAATTCACATATTTTTTTATTTTTTTCTTGGTTTTGTTCACAATTTGGGCACTTTGCATGTCTGAGCTTCTAGGGGTTTATCCTTTGTGAGAGGGTTTTTATAATCTATGATATTCTTGTCTTTTTTTTACATGAATACTGTGATTATATGCTTCATATTTAATTTGGGCATTTTGCATGTCCGAGACTTCATCTTTTTTTCCTCTATGAGAGGATTTCTATGATCTGTAGTTTTCTTATTATTATTTCACATGAATATTACGACCATATGCTTCGGATTTAATTTAGACACTTTGTATGTCTGAGCCTCCATAATTTTTTCCTATGTGAGAAAGGTTTTCTATGATCTATGGTTTTTTTGTCATTTTTTTCACATGAATGCTATAATTATACATGTAATTTTATATAATGTCATATGAAGTATGAAAATCTAAAACATATGTCATTAATACCAATAAGTGAAAACCTAAGCAAGCAAAAATGTTTCGTAATGGCGATGATGATATGTCGTAAAATGATGATGATGTACCAGAATGGTTTGAGGCTTATTAAACCTACCATGTCATGATCCAAGATTGTTTGGCAACCTTAGTGACAAGTTTTCAGATGCTTCGTTATATACAATCGTGTCTACAACGAATGTTCAGGGATTGCATAGCTAACTACGGACACTAAGTAACTAGACAACACATGGACATACATAACTGAGAGTTTATTTTTGGTCTCATAAGTTATGCCAACAAATAAAAAAATCAATCTTTTGGTTTCAGAGAGAGAGAGAGTGAGTGAGAGACAGAGTGTGTGTGTGTGTGTGTGTGTGTGTGTAACGCCTACGTAGTATAATCTATAGTTTTCAATACATTACTTATTATAGAGGAAAACAACATCTAAATCTGAGATTCTTCAGATCTCCGCTCCCGCCTCCTCATAGTAAGGAGTGTAAAGTAAATTTTTTATTCCCTCCGACTCCTTCTCGATGTTCTCCTCAGCTTCCATCTCGCCAAATCTTATAGGGTTAGTATCTGCAGGAGGCATGAAACCTGTAGGGGGTGAGTCTAATCCACTAACTCACCGATAAACCTAGCATATTCAAGATAAGTTTAATGGACTAAAATCTATAGCAAATATATGCATGAGCATTTATAAAAGAATTATTGATCACCCGATTATCTTTTTGGCTCAAACCAGAGTAGGAATCTTACCCAGTGCCACTTTTTGTCTCAAGACAAGGCTAGTCCTACACCTATGTTTTTTTTAGTCACAAAGACAAGGCTAGCCCCATATCTGAATTTCTTTTTGTCATACGACAAGACTAGCCCCACATCTAGATTTCTTTTAGGCCTCAACCAGGGCAAACCCCACACCCAATAAATGATTAGTATCTTTCCTACATTTATCTCAATTCTTATATATTTATCTATCATTACAATATAATAATATTAACAATAATTTATCGAGTTTAGATTTCCTACCTGACGAGCTGTAGTGTCCATTCTTAGCGGATGATTTCTTAATATGATTACGACATAAAATCAATATATTTCTAATTATTGGTTGGTTTCTTTACTTAGTCAATTTGATAGTCTATTTTGTAAGAATCCTAGTGTAACTGACGAAATCGAATTTCGAGGTCAGAGGTCCTAGTTGTGATTGAAGAATTTATCTTATTTAAGCCTTCTTACCCTATAAGGGTATTTTGGTTATCTCAAAATAACCCAACTTCTAATATGTGATAGGATTTTCAGTTCTGAATTTGTGGCCGCAAACGGAAGTAAATTCTAAGTTTGTTTGCTCTAGTTATAGTTTAAACAGTCGTAAAAGGTCGTAATATGGCTAGTGAGTTGCTTTTAGTGAAAATGTTAGGGTGGCTTTTAGAAATTGAATGTGGTTTAAAGAACTCGAAGTGGTTCTATCATATAAATATTGGGCCAAGCCCGATTGTGATTAAGTCTAAATGAGCTTTGGCCCAATAACTAATTAATAAAAATATTATGGGCTTGGGCCCGATAACAAGAATTAAGTGGGCTTTGGCCCATAACTAATTAATTTAAAATATTATGGGCTTGGGCCCGATAACAAGAATTAAGTGGGATTTGGCTCATAACTAATTAATTTAAAATATTAGGCTTGGGCCCAATAACACAATTTTAGTGGACTTTGGCCCATAACTAAATTATTTAAAAAAAATTGGGCTTACTCCGGTGGTGGGGCCCGGCAGTCCTGTGGGATATGGTGGTCGGCGGCGATGGCCAGCGATAATTGTCGGCGGCGGCGGTCGCTAGTGACAATTGTTGATGGTGACCATTGACTTCGTTACGTACCATCCTTCATCGACGTGTCGTCCTTACACTCAGAGATAGGACGCCGTGGGTTCCTCCCTTCGTAAAAGGACAAGATGCTATCCAACAGATTCCCTCTTGATTCATGTGTGGTTCATCATCATTCCGTTCTCTTCGGATCAAAGATCCATAAGGTATGATGGTTCTAAACACCTAACTAGATGCATGTATGTCTTCCGTATATTGCAGTATGTCTCTTGGGTATCCGAACATATGCTAGGATCATAGATTCACATGTAGATTGTTTGAAAGATAGATTGTAATGAAACATATACCATGAGATCCTGGGATCTATCTTTTACTTCCGTTACGACTCTCATAATAGGATTCAATTCCAACAGTCTGGGTGGCACTTGAGAAGTGATTCCTTTCCCAAGCCTGATTTAATGTTCTTCATCTGTGCTTTGAACTTTAGAAGATTCAGAAAGACACCTTTTCTCTATCCGACTATGTTAAATAGATCTAAACTATCTACGATAACCTGGCTGCGATTGATGCTCTAGTCTTCAAGCCAAACATCATGCTCTATACCCTCAGTGGCCTCCCTACAAAATACAACAGTGCTAAGACAGCGCTTCATCTTCGCCCTGACCCTCTGGCTAAGGATGAGCTCTCTGCTCTCCTATATACAGAGGAGAACTTCCTTGAAGCAACCTCAACATCAACCACTTCCCCCAACCCCCACCTAACACGACCCCACCACTTTCAATCCCACCATATTTATCAACATGTGATAGGATATCATTGAAATCCCCCACACATAGAAGAGGAAGGTTGTAACATTGTAGTTTTTTTTTTTGGTACATCAGACAGTGATCTTGACTGTATGATATGTAAGTCCTCGTTGACCAAGGCACTAAGATCATCTGGGAAACTAGACTCCCAGTAACATTGTAGCTTTAACTACAATATGGAGGCCGAAAAAAAAATAGAGGATTAAAGGGAAAAAGGATGCGATAAAGATGACTGGTGGCAAAAATGGGTGGGTGGGTGGTGGGATTTGGTGAATAGAGAAAGAATGGAAGAGGGATGCGTGGAAAGGGAAAAGTAAGAAAGGGGAGACTCGTTTAAACGTGAGATAATTGGGAAAAAACCCCACTACGATCCTCTTTAGATATCGGGATCGATCGAAAAAAAATCCCGATAACTGGTGACTAATCCCTGACAAAACATTTGATTTAATGTGCTCGACATCCAAATATGATCGATTACATGAGGTATTTTCATTTGGCAAATGTCAACTTTACCCCCTGTATGCAACTCGAGAAATTACATGGAAAATAACACTTTAGCAATGAACAGTAGTGATTGCTACAGTGATTCCACTATAGCAAAAAAATAATAAAAGATTTGACAAAAAAATAATTTTGCTACAGTGATTTCACTATAGCAAAGAGAAACAATTCGGTAACAAAGAGGAACAATTGATTTTCATTGTAGCAATTGTTTCTCTTTAGTACCGAATTGTTGCTTTTTGCTACAGTGTACTAAAGAAAAACAATTTGGTACTAAAGAGGAACAATTGCTACAACGATTTCACTACATCAAATAAATAAATGAGAATTTCAAAATAAAAATTACTAAATGATTTTATTGCAGTGAAAGTAACGTGGACTTTTAATTAGGATATTTATGTCATTTAAAAGAAATTAAAGTCAATGACAAGAGAGACTTACGGTAAGTGCATATGTTTCGAGAGAGATCTGATGTGTATAGGGATATTTGGATGTCCTTTACATTAAGTATATCCTATATCAAGGACTTACCGGCCACCAACTCCCCTGAAAAAAAAGGGGTTCGACTCCTCTCCACTGATGATCATCTTCTCTATCGATAGCTGATGATTTGGGAAGCGACATGTGGCGATCTGAAAACAAACGGCCACAATCTACGACCATTGAATGAACCCAAGGGTGGATGCCACCACCTGCCGCCGTCACCCCGCCCTTGCCGGCCACCGCCGCCATATCGATGACCATCCATGTCGACAACTGACCACCACCGCTGTCGACTTCCATCCCTAACGACCACTGGCCACCCGCTGATGCCCCACCGGCCACCAACTGTTGCCACCATCTGTCGGTGGGTGTTGGTCGGCGGTTGACATGGGTGGTCGGCGACGGTGGCATGGTCGTTGGTGGCCGATGAGGAAGGTGGCTGGTGTAGTCGGCAGGTGGTGGATGGCAACCGGGGGTGGTGACATCCCCCTTGGGTTCAGGGGCGGAACCAAGGGGGGGCCACGGCCCCCCAAAAGTTGGCAAAATTTCTGAACAGCCATTTTAGCCTTTAATTTTTTTTAAAAAAAACTTTGCACATGCCCCTCCTCACCTCCCCCCCCCCCCCCCCCCCCCCCCCCAACAAAAAAAATAATAATAAAATTTAGAGTTTCTGGGGTCCACCACTGCTTGGGTTCATCCCATGACCACAGGTCCACAGATCATGGCCATTGGTTTTTGGATCGCCAGATTCATTACATCTCGCTTACCAAATCATCAGTGCATCACACGTGCATCTATTCTGGTTAACGAGAGAGCCACTGCGATCCTCTTTTGCTCTTCACCAACTCCCTTGAAAAAAAATAGGTTCAATTCCTCTCCACTGATGATCATCTTCTCTATCGATAGCTGATGATTTGGGGAGCGACACGTGACGATCTGAAAACAAACGGCCACAATCTACGACCATGGAATGAACCCAAGTGGGGATGCCACCACCTGCCACCGTCGCCTCGCCATTGTCCCCGCCCCTGCCGGCCACCGTTGCCAGACCGATGACCACCCTTGCCAACAACTGACCACCACCGCTGCCGACAAACATCCCTAATGACCACCGGCCACCCGCGGGTGGTCGGCGATGGTGGCATGGTCGTTGGTGGCCGATGAGGAAGGTGGCTGGTGCAGGCGGCAGGTGGTGGGTGGTTCAGGGGCGGAACCAAGGGGGGACCACGGCCCCCCTAAAGTTGGCAAAATTCCTGAAGAGCCAGTTGAGCCTTTAATTTTTTTTTAAAAAAAAACTTTGCACATGCCCCCCCCCCCCCCCCCCCTTTGGGTTCATCCCATTACCACAGATCATGGCCATTGGTTTTTGGATCGCCAGATTGGTTACATGTCCCTTACCAAATCATCTGTGCGTCACACGTGCGTCTCTTCTGGTTAACGAGAGAGGCACCGCGATCCTCTTCTGCTCTTCACATTCGGTCCGTGCGGCCCATCGAAACCCTAGTTAATTTCTATTCGGTAAGATCGTCTCTCTCGTGCCCCTCTCGCTAACCTTTAGGCCCCGTTTGGTAGCCGTAAAATTTCATTAAAGGAAAGGCAAGTCTTTCCCCTCCCGAGGGAAAAGTCTTTCGAGGAAAGAGAATCCCCTCACTTTCCCTCCGATTACACTAACATGAAGGTATTTTAGGTATAAAAGTATTCTGATTTCTGTTCACTTTTCCGGCTATCAAATACATCTAACATCACTTAAGGGAGGGAATTCTCTCCCTTTCCTATCACTTTCCAACTAGCAAATGCAGCTTCCCTAATCTGCTCTTACCAGTTAGAAACTTTAGAACAAAACGGAACCAGCCGGATCTGAACCAGGCCGCTCGATTCCATGGACCCCATCCAGGCCGCCCACGTGAAGCTTCTTGCTTCCGATCTCTCCTCCCTCGCCGTCCGGTCCTCCAGACCCCCCTCATTCACCCGGAAGGGCCGGCCCGTCTCCCGGGCCGAAACCCTAGGCGTCGTGGTGAGCTGTGAGCGGCGGGACAAGTTGCTCAAATTCTATGTCGACGATGGTAGCGGATGCATCCCCTGTGTCCTCTGGCTCAACCAACGCTCCTTTACTCCACGCCGCGGCGGCGGTGACGGCAGCTCCGATCTGCTTGATCTGGAGTCTGAGATGGCGATGGAGCACGCGAAGGCGGTCCGGCTGGGGGCAGTGGTTAGGGTTCGGGGGCGAATCACATTATATAGGAGCGCAGTGCAGATCACGGTGGGGGATGTGGTGGCGGAGAGGGATCCCAACGCAGAAGTGTTGCACTGGTTGGACTGCATCAGATTGGCTCGACGCTGCTACGACGTGCTGTAGCAGCGTTGAGCCAATCTGATGCAGTCCAACCAGTACAGCACCTCCGCGTTGAAATCCCTCTCCGCCACCACATCCCCCACCGTGATCTGCACCACGACGCCTAGGGTTTCTCACGGGAGACGGGCCGGCCCTTTCGGGTGAAGGAGGGGGTCTGGAGGGCCGGACGATGAGGGAGGAGAGGTCGGAAGCCAGAAGCTTCACGTGGGTGGCCTAGATGGGGTCCATGGAATCGAGCGGCCTACTGTTCCATTCCACCAGCTGCTGAAAATGCTTCCTCCAGTTCGATCCATCAGGCTCACTGAAACTGGTGCGTACGCTCTGTTCTTTGGTTCCTATATCTCTGTTTGTGGGTTACATATTGTTCTTCAAGGTTTTAAATGCCGATTTTGATGTCAGATGAAAGGAAATTTGTCAGATGTTGGTGGAAATTTTGTATTTTTTAAGGAAAGATTTCAGTTCGAATCTGTCAGATTTCGATCAAATCTCAATCAATTTCAGTCAAATATTGGTTTGTTTTAAAAACAAATCGGAATGGCGGAAATAGATGGAAAAATTTCACTATAAAGATGATTTTTTTTTTATTGAAAAGAGGGGATTTCTCACTGAAATTGTCCAAAAAGGCGGATTTCGGTCAAATGTCGATCATTTGGTTATGTTTGATGGAAATTTGGTACTATGGAAATTTCTGGCAATTTCTTTGCTGGATCATCTTAAAAAAAGTAGATTTTGGTGATTTCATAGGAAATTTGTCGACATCTGTTTTCATGTTGTGCTTTTCCATTTTGGACTGTGTTCTTTCCCTGGAATTGGGAATTGGAATTCCCTAGGAAATGTGTCCATTCCCATGTTCTTTCAATCCAATTATGCGTCATCTATGCAAGTATTACTTTCGTCATCTTCCCCCATCTGGTTCTATCTAACTTGAGAGAGGATTTGTGGGGGGGGTGTCCAGAGGGATTTACAAATCTTAGGTGTACGGTTGAGAATTGAAATTCCACTAAAATTGGCCTTTCATTTCCCCAGAATAGAAAGGACCTAAGAAGAGGCCCATTTCATAAGGAATTCCCAGGTCCCATGAAAAGAAGATAGCCTTGGAGAATAGTAATTTTATATCTTTATTTCTTCAAGTTGTCAATATGTTTTTGCAAGTGATTTAGCCTATTGATTAAGTTGAATTGGTGATTTAAAGTTATGAATATCCCTTTTAGCTTCACATTATTTTGTCAATACTTTAATTTTTAACCCCATGGTTTAAATGACCACACCCACTATGGGCTTGAATAACCCACGTAGCTATGGGGCTCCACCACAACACGTTCACGCACAGCCCACCCACCCGTCCGCCGTGCTGCCACCGTGTCAGGCATATTCGTATTTGCACGCTTCTGAAGGCTTGCGAATTGGACTCATCTCTTTCCATTTTTATTTTTACTTATTTTCTTTGTTTTTAGGAAGCCCGATGGGGTTTTATTATATACGACAAAATTAACTACTTATTTTCGATGAGCCCCTCGTTTGATATGAAATAAAAGGTACGGTCTGTAAATGACCACTCCTATTATGGTCTTGAATAACCAACATACTATGAGCCTTCACCACCCCAAAGCGCATGCACCACCCACCCGCCATGCTTCTGCCTTGCCACTGCCATTCGCACTTGCACGCATGTGAGGGCTGGCGGGTCGGGTTTTCCTCTCTTTCCGTTTTTTTTTTACTTCTCTTGGTCTGTAGGAAGCCCGATGGGCTTATTTGCGGATGATGGAATTAAAAAGGATGAGAGCTATTGAGCCTCTATCTTGTAGTCCAGCATGATAAAAATATTCTCCAGTCCCAAAATTGGTCTGCTACCAACCACCTTGTTAGGACTTGTACATCTCGATAGAACCATAGAGTTGCGCCACGATGGAATCTCTCCCTTCATCATCCCTCCTCTTATTGTCTTCTCCATTTTCTTGAGCTTGTGTTTTCCAGCATTTCTTGCTGGTTTTTCTGCATGGATTGAGAATTTGGGTTTGGATTCAAGTTCGGACCATGCAAAAAATGAACCGGTTCGGGTTCAACTGCTTCGGCCAACAATATTTAAGAAACCAAAAATTAGGGTTTAATTCACCTAATTCAGTCGTCTTAGACCCAAGTCTTGGACAAGGTTCTAAAAAGCGCTAGGCGCTAGTCGGGCGGTGGGGGGGCGCCTAGCGCCTAGGCGTTTTGCCTTTTTTTATTTATTTTAATTATTATTTTGATATTATAATATATATATATATATATGTTTAAAAATTAATATAAGTTCAAGATTATCCCAAACCATTATTTTAAAGAACAAGTATATAACCATAATTCAAGATTGAGTGATTAATAAGAATAAAAGCAAATATTGTCCACCTGGCTAGTCTTAGCCCGCCTATACTGCCTGACTAGCCTGAGCCCGCCTGGTCCACCTGATCCCGCCTGGCCAGCCTATGCGGCCGCCTTGCCCCACCTAGCTCCGCTTGGGAGCTTGGCCGTTTTTCTGCAGCGCCTAGAGCCTAGGCGAGACGGTGGGGGGCCGCCTGGGCCGCTTTTTAGAACACTGGTCTTGGAATATATAAATCATGAAATAACTATTAACGATATATATCATCCAAACCAATATATTGATGATAAGAACCAAATCCGAATAAGACCTAATTCGGGGGAATAATGCGGGTTCGGATGTTCGGATTGGCTAAAATCCATACCTATTCAGGTTCGGAGGGATCCTCAAACCATGATTTCCTGTGAGCACTAGCGGGTTCCAAAAAACCTTCTTATAGACGAGCTGACAAGAAGGAAGGTGTTCTCATCCAGGTCATTGTATCCCTAGGGAGTGTTTGCATGAAGTTCCACATGTGGAGCAAATACGCTCCTAGGACATTGCTAAGCACTCTTCGATCCCAAGGCATCTCTCACTCTTTCTCAAGTTTATTTTACATATATGCATATTTTTGTTTGCATGTTAAAATAGAGAATGGTCTTTTTAAATGTCAATGATATTCTGAATTTTCATATTTGCACCGTAAAATCTATTGGTAACTATATATGACAAAATTTATCATGGAGGATCAGTTTCATGTAGGGCATTACATGTGACAAAATCTATTGGCTCACACGTCTTTATATATTTTGTATTTATCCTCTTTTTTCTCCTTTGGATCAGTTTCAGGTAGGGCGTTACATGTGAGTAGTTTGCTAGATAAGTGATGTAGCTCTCTTTCCAAAGTATGTGAGATCAAACTCTAATATGGAAGCTTTGAGATTGTTTCGTTTGTTCGCCAACTATATGAACTATCACAAATTTCCAATGAATTTCATGTTGGCTGCGTCACATTTTATTTTCGGAAAATGCTAGATAGCCAACTAGTTTGCCAACTTTTCGGTTGCATCCCCCTAATGGTTCATCCGATGGCCCCTAAAAAATGTTCCCGCAATAAGGAACTATCAGCGTTCCATATCATGTGGAGTTGGCAAATGAGTTGGCTATATAGCATTACTCTTTATTTTCAGTTGTTTTTGTTTCCCTTGTTGCTTCTCACACAGTCTCCCATTGGGTTATCACGTCAGCCAATGCTAGCAAACCAGGTGGCAAAATACCGTGAGAGAACTGCACAGATCACGCTGAATCGTTTGTTTGTTTAACCATTACATCATATTGCATGTTTACTTTCCTTCCAAAATCAAAAAATATTTACACGTTGAATCTCTGTCCTTAACATCTGTGTGATGTTCTATTATTATTTTTAGACACTTAAACTTTATCCTAATATCCTTATGACCTCTTGCTACACAGGGGTTGATTATGTGGTGGTGCTTTAGTTTATGTATATCGTGGTAAGCACTGTGATCAAATCGAGGCCGACTCTGTCAGGCTTGTTTTTTGAACTTTTTTCTTTTTTGCCTTTAACGGGTATTCCACTGCTGAAATGTTATGTGATGGAAGCTGCTTGTTATGGTCGATTGTGTCTTCGCAGGAGCTTGTATTGTTGGTGGTGTTTGGGATCCGGTTAGAAATCAAAACCCAGAAGTAGAAAAAAAAAATTTGGGTTCTTGAGGCAAAAAGTCAAAACAATAATTAAGAGAGGCTATTGTGAATTGTGTATATGTTGTAGAGAGAAGTTATTGTAAAGAGAAAATTATAAACCGGAAAAATGTTTTATGTAGAACATATTGGAGATAAAATTATTATAGAGATTTTTTTTTTTTTTGAGAAATCCCTCTCAGTGAATGAGGGGGGGTTCGGCCTAGACCCTACCAGTGCATTATAGAGAATATATTGAAAATAAAACAAATTATAGAGAGAAAACACTAAAGAGAGGAATATAGGTAGAGAGTATTAGATAAATAAGGGTGTAGAGAATAAATGTTGAAGATGAAAAATGTTATAGAGAGAATATTACAAAGAGAACATTATAAAGAGGGAAAATGGTATTGAGAGAAAGAATGTTGTATAAAGAGAATATTATAAAGAGAACATTGTAGAGAGGGAAAATGGTATTGAGAGAGAAAATGTTGTAAAGAGAGAATGTTGTAGCAAAAATATTTTAGAGAGAAAATGTTGTAGAGAGAATGATGTAGAGAGGCAAAATTGTATAGGGAATGTTGTAGAAAGATAATGGGAAAATGTTGATTGGCTTGGTCGGGCTACAGCAACGGAATAAACCAATAATAAGCGCTTTTTTTCAAAATATTATTTAAAAATAAAATATGTAGCTAAATAGCTGTTGACCAAAAGTATTTGTCTTGCTAGCGCTCTGACCGTCACGTGGCAGGTTAGCGCCGTAAAGCATGCCGAAATTTTTTTTCTTTTGAACCAAGGTAAATTCGGTATCTGGGTTACCGGGTTTAAACCCGGTATTGTGGATACTGGTTTATCCGAAGTCCAACAAGAAAACGGCTAAGTGTGAGGACATTCTATAAGGGGGCTCCGGTTAAACCCGGTATCTAGAATACCGGGTTTAAACCCGCTAACCCGTATCGACTTTACCTTGGCTCAGAAAAAAAAAAAAATTTGCTGTGCGTTTTACGATGCTGACTTGCCACGTGGCGGTCAGATCGCTAGAATGATAAATACTTTTGGTCAACAGCTATTTAACTAAATATTTTATTTTTTAATAATATTTTGAAAAAAGCCCCAATAATAAAGGACTGTGTTTTGATGAATTTACGGTGGGTATAGACCCTACCTATAGTGCAAGGATTGACTTTAACAACTACTCTGTTGCTGGTCAGTAATAGTACTCCAAAGTAAGAGGGGCACCTTAGGTAGTAAACTCTAATTACTAATTTCCCCTTTTTATTATCAATAAAAGAGTTTTAATGCAAAGGGAAAGAAGAAATAAACCATCGCAAAGCTACATACTAATTAAGTAATTAGCATATAGTTTTGGGGGGTAAGTCAAATTTGCCCTTAAATTAAAATAAACATGTATTGCGCAGAGACATCGTGATTTCTATTTTTTGTTCACAGTAAAAAAAAAACTAATCATGACAGCCATTGGGTTGCCTACATGGGGTTCACTCAACAAAGGATTAACAAAAACCATTCACATCAAACCATCAGTGAATTGGAATTTTGGAAAACTTTGTTTTAAGTTTTGCTTGACAAGCAGATCACTGATGGAAGGCAAATAAATGAGAATTGGTAGGATCAGAACCTCGGATCCCGTCGTCCTTACTTTTCGCTCTTCCCCAATGAAGGTTGTATTTTGAAATTATCGGGGGTTGCTCCGACCAGCGGTGATTGGGCATCTGAAGTTCCTTGTACGGCACTATAGGCCGGATTTTATTTTGCTAGTGGAGAGCCATATGTCAGCTATCTAGTGGATTCCTTGAGGTGCCAATGGGGCTGCTCACTGGTTAGTCCAGGAGGCTCGGCTTCATGGCCTGGAAGGGTCTTGCGAGGCTGACTTTCCTTTTGGTTTATCTACCCTCGTGTGTGAGGACTTTGAAGATCATCACGGCATGATCAAGTCTGGTGTACCAAAAAAAAAAAGGAATGAAAATCATCATATGTGCTACTTATGGACTGCTAACAGGATTTCAATGCCGATTCAGCGTTCACTCACCCAGAAAGATGTATAGATCATTTTTGATCCACCCACCAGATTTGTATCACCAGAATAATATCCAAGATAATTAATCCATTATTAGTGCCGAATGATGCTCACAAGCTACAGCTTAATGTCATACTGAAACAAAAAAAATTCTGTCAACGGGAAGGCATCTCCATTGATATAGGACGAGTGACGGTTCCCGCCAAAAGAGAAGGTTTCTCGCACTATATGAAAGATTGGGGATTTCAGAACATGCATATTTTATTCGCAGCAAACTAGTCTTGGCTGTTTGGCATAGATCTAGTATTCAGATGGAGATGAAACTTTGTTGGTGTATTTATCTAGATGTTACGAAGATCTGATTTAAATTTGATGTCGATCAAACCAATGGATGAAAATTTATAGATGAAACAAGGTGCATACTTCTAAAAAATCAGTAAGCATAATTTTTCTTATTAATGGAGTTTGAAGGTTTTGGAAGCAGAGTGGAAGAGAGATAGTCGAGAGGAAACAGACAGAGAGAGAGAGAGTGCTGGTGCCAAGGCCGCGGGTTGCTTCAATTGCCCGGTCACACACACACACACACACACACACACACAGAGAGAGAGAGAGAGAGAGAGAGAGAGAGAGAGAGAGAGAGAGAGAGAGAGAGAGAGAGAGAGAGAGAGAGAGAGAGAGAGAGAGAGAGAGAGAGAGAGAGAGAGAGAGAGAGAGAGAGAGAGAGAGAGGTTTGCACCCTTGGCCTCGTACCAAATCCAATCTTACCAGCAATGGGTTTCCTTTCACAGGAGAATTCAGTAAACATGCAGAAATTTTATTCATAAAATAGCTTATTACAATAGGGAGGCCTAGGCCATTATATAAAATTGCAAAAGTAAAAGACTACCATTTGTAATATGTCTAGGACTTACTCAAAATACAATTAGGAGTTGGGACTCCTAATTTTCTTAGGACTTTGACTCCTAATTAACTTAGGACTTGGACTTCCAATACAAGGAGGACTTCGACTCCTAATATACTAAGGACTTGCGACTCCTACTACACTTAGGATTAGTATGCCTCGTGTGTATGGACATAGAACTCTTAAACCAACTAGAAAACCCTAATAGCAAGGGTTTTGACATGTTCAGAAATTAAGTCCAAAAACATGACAAAAATACGTTTTAAATAACTAAAATTTGCATAATGAATAGAAATGGGGCCTAGTCTGGATTGGGCCATCAGTTTGGGTCATCTGGGCTTTGAAAATTCACGTAGGTGTTAACCTGGTTCCCATCATTCATGTTCCCAAACCATGCCTTGTCAAAGTCACTTAATTCATACCTAACAATATTTGTATCTCTTGCTCAATAATATAAAATTCGAGGCAATCAAACACTTAGGTCGGCTGACATAAACAAAAGCAAGGGTCATAGTAAGTTTTAGCATTTCCAAGTTTCGAACTTATCTAGGGAGAAAACATTAATAACCCCAAAATAGATCTTATGTTGTTGACACTAAAAAAACATAGTAGGCTAATTGATGACAAGCAGGCGAGAGATGCTAAAATCGGCAATGCCGGTAACTGGCCATCAAGAAACAACCAAAAAATAATATGAACTGCATAATTGGTCACAACTACATAATCGATCGAAATGCAGAATCAATTGTCGTGCTTTAAGAAAAATCGACAAGATTTGATGTAATCGTCATAGCGGATGGTTGAGCTTGATTGAGCCAAAGCAGCAGTATTAAGGCCAATTAGTGACGATTCTTATGATTATGCTTATTGTTTAAATTGTAATATCTTTTAGACTACTAGTTAGAATCAGTGTTTTCAGAGGCACCCGAGGCGTAAGCCTCGAGGCGCGCCTCAGGACGAGGCGTAGGTAAAACCAAATTGAGAGCATGGGTAGAGATCGTATACCCATGCTCCAATGAGAGAGACGGGAATGCACCAGTTTAATGAGAGATACAGGAATGCTCCAACCTCATTGGTCCATTTCGAGTAGGGATGAGCTAGATCCAGACCAAACTGATCAAACCAACCAATTTTAATCGGTTTCGACGCTCTTAGTGGAGCGGATTGGATTGGTTTTTTTAAAAACCAACATGATTGGAATTGTTGATGGATTTGTAAATTTAAAGCCGACCTAAACCGAACCGACATATCTATATACATATAATATTTTATTAAATATATCATATGTCCTCATATCCTTGCTACCAACAACCTTTGCAATACTGTAGGATGACTCAAAATCAGTTAAAAATCTTATTAGACCTAATGATTTGACAACAATTATTAATTTTTAAGTTAAAACGAGGTCCTAACAGAAGAGGGGAAAGCCCAATAAGCATATGGGCCAAAGCCCAATCAGACCATCCAATCCAATCCAAACCGACTTTAATTGGATTGGATCGGATTGGTTCCGATCTCAATTCGGTTTGGATCGAATTGAAAATCCTCAAAACCGACTATGGTTGGATCGTTTGGGTTTTGCCTAAATAGGTTGGTTTCGAACCGATGCGCACCCCTAATTTCGAGCGAATGGCTTAAAATAGTTAACCCGAACAACGGAATTATCATGGTTCAGGGTCCAACCATCGACACATGTCCCCACCCGTTTAATCACCTTGCCCTTATGATGGGAGCCCCCTGGGGTTCACTCGGTGCCCTGTAGATCTCAACAATCCAGAACTATACATTTGGACGTAAATAACAGGCGTCGATGGATGGACCCCGAACCACGGTGATACCGTGGTTTGGGGCAACTAAGTAAAGGGCTTTAAATTTTGAGGGCTTTTAGTCAGTTCACCATGATGAATAGCGGAAAATGACATACATGCCCTTGTAATGGACCAATGAGAGAGACGGGAATGATCCAACCTCTTTAAGGAGGTTGGAACAAAATCGTTCTCATTAAGGTAGCAAAGACTAAAAGCCTATACTGGTAAGCTAATAAGGCCTTATTTGGATAGGATTCTGATTCTGGGATTCTCGGAGCCTAAATTCCCAAAAAAAGGCTCCGGAGTCCAGAGCCTCAATTTTGGGCTCCAAAAAAATGACTCCCAAGAATATGCTATGAGCTCCGCAAGAAAACGTTTTTTGGGATCCGGTTGTATCCAAACAGGACTATCCATCTTTTTTTGCGATTATGTGCTCTCAGAATCCTGAATTCGGAGAGTATCCAAACAGGCCATAATATACCATTTGGGTTTGCCATCTTCCCCCGTATTAAACTTGATAGATTAAACACTAAGGCCCATGGATATACCCACACACTGGAGGCACAGGGCCTATTGCAAATAGACTGCGCAAACATTACAAAATTATCTATCTTTAATTTTATTTAGTTATGCAAACAAAGCAATAATCCTATCTTATTTCTACATTGTTAGATGCAAATATCATATTAGCATTCCAAGATGATTAGTCGTAACTGTATGAAAATCTTCTGAAATCCTTTTACTATCTATAAATTATTTTATGAAAACTTTCAATTTTTGGAAAAGAACAGTGGCGTTTAAAGCAAACTAGGTGCATTGCACGTGCAACAGTTGTTGATCTATGAACCTTTTTACATGAACACATTAAAAATAACCATCTATATAACAAGGGACGTCAGTTTTGTACTGACTAGACAAAACAGAACAAAAAAACTGACTAGGACAAGCTGATTGGACAAAAATGAACTGAATAGATCTAACCATTCGTTCAAAAATCAATGCACGATCTCTACTTGTTTTCAAATCCCAATCCATTTAAACTGCACTAAACCCCTAAAATCTCGATCCATTGAAACTGCACTAAATCTGACCGTTTATCCCGTGATCATTGTTTGCATCAACAACTATTAACCCACCTGCTGAAATTTCGGCCGCCCCAAAATATCGGATCGATCTCGAGGAATCCGTTTGAACAGAGACAAATGTGTTTGATTGATTATAGGCGGTGGGAGAGTTGGTCGCGCCGAAGGCACCTGCTTCGTGCCAATCGGCACAGGCGAGGATATTGGTGTCCCTATGAATGCCGGTGTTGTCATCGAAAATGTTTTGTTGCTAAAGACGTTCAGGTGTGTTGCCACCGAAGACGGCCCACTGCAATGCCGACAGGCACGGGCATGCACTAGTTATAGTATAGGGTATGAACATATGAAATAATGATATGGGCATAAGGGCATATTGTTAATTTTTCTCGGGCCAAAATGGGAAGTGCAAGAATGAAACACTTCTTACCTTGCTTTTGTTTTAACGACATTGGATCCAAATATGGGGTATATGTACATTTTATATATGACAAATTGTATTATCTACTTGGGATGCAACTCGGTCGGGTTGGTTCAGGTTTGAGCCAACTCAGAACCGAACGAAACTAGTTCGGTTCTACCATACTAAAACCCGAACCAACCAGACTTGGGCATAGACCCGAACCAACCCAACCCACACTAAGGTCAGGTTGGTTCGGGTCGGTTTTGGGGTTGGTAGTTGGTCTAAGAAAATTATGGCCATCGGTTATTTGCTAGTAAGCTAGAGGTCAATGTTGGGCTCTAGGCTTTAGCCACACGTTGAGTTCTCTTCTTAGTTTGTTCAAAGTTAGCAAACAACTAACGTTTAGTCCGGCGCTAGTGTGATTTAGCTCAAAAGTCCAAACCCGTGACAAATATATGTGGACTAATATAAATGAGTTCGGTTCTCGGGTTGTGTCGGGTTTACCCGACCCCCAACCCGGAACCAACCCGTAATTAGTCGGGTCCACAAAACTTAGAACCGAACCAATCCATTTAGTCAGAATACTCGAACCGACCTGACCCATTTAGGTCGGGTTGGGTCGGTTCTCGGTTTTACCTGACCCAAGTTGCACCCCTATTATCTACACAAGTTAGAGAGACAGTCGGGTTTCGAGTTTCAGATATGGATATTGAGATACCCATACCCATACCCATACCCATACCTGAAAGTTAATCGGATAGAGTTCCTATACCCATGCCTTACCCAAGCCTTGTAAAAAGTACTAAGGTCCCCATACTCGAAAATTAATGGGTAGAGTTCCTACACCCATACACTGCCCAAACCTTGTACAACCCATACCCATACCCTTACCATACCCAAACCTTGTACAACCCATACGTATACCTGAAAGTACATTTGTCCCCATAATCGTATCCAATGTTTTGGGTCAGCGTTGGGTCACAAGTTAGAGGGGCAATTGGGTTTCGGGTATGGGTATTGGGGTATTCATACCCATACCTGAAAGTTAATCGAGTAAAGTTCCTATGTTCATACCTTACCCAAACATTTTCCTTGATGTTGCTTTAAAATATAGTATTCATAAGGGTAAAATGAGAAATAAAATGTAGGATACAAGGAAGAATGGGTTAGTGGGTCAGTGGGATTGGCCTTCCCATTATGGCGCTTATTTTTTTAATAGATAAATAAGATTCAATTGATTAGTTGCAAATAAGAGAAGGGCAAAATGACAAATAAAAGTAGGATGGAAGGAAAAATGGGTTAGTGGGATTGCTATTCCTATAATAGCCCTTGGTTTTTTAAATGTAGGATGCAAGGAAGAATGGGTTAGTGGGTCATTAGGATTGGCCTTTCTATTATAGCCCTTGTTTTTTAATGGATAAATAAGATTCAATTGATTAGTTGCAAAGAAGAGAAAGATAAAATGAGAAACAAAAGTAGGATGAAGGGAGGAATGGGTTAGTGGGATTGCTATTTTCATAATAGCCCTTGGTTTTTTAAATAGATAAATAAGATTCTATTGATTAGTGACAAAAGGGTAATATTCTTGGATGGTATTTGTGATTTGGATAGGGATAAAACGGAAAAAAAGAGGCCACACGAAGACGTAGGCTTCGGCCGAACTTCATCATCACATCTATGTCAACTCTTTCTCTTTCTACTCTACAGTACTTGCGTGACAAATCAGCAAATGACAGCTCAACGCTTCATAGCGCGCCACATCCTGAATGGTTAAACCTTCAATCGACTGTTGGAGGGAGACCATACGACAACCGTAATCTCTCCCCCATAGTGGTGATATGAGAGAGAAAGAGAGAGATTCGATGCTCGATAACTATTGATTGGAGTGCTTGGTGGCGGCCGATGGGGGTGCTTGGTGGCAATGATGCACTGTTCGATGCCCTTATCAATTTGAGACGCCAAGATCATTTATGCAAATGTCTTGTGGTTGTACTTGGAGAATGTTGCGGTGCTAATATTAACACAGTGGATTAGTTTAGGTTAGCCATGTTAGCTCATTGATTACGGTGTCCAGAAAGAAAGAAAAATAATAAAAAAACTTATTGTTTATGGTCAAAATTTATGACCATGTCGGGTCAGTTTGGGTTAGGTGGGTCAAAAACAATCTCAATTCAGGGTCCAACCTCGAAGGTGTCTCGAATCGGATGACCCATTCTTATCACCACGCTGGAGAAAGCTGATCAGCCACAACCACCAATTTCGACACCTCGCTACCCAAAGCTGACACATGGGCTGAAAACATCACGTTGGAGTTGCTGAAGTTCCTACTTGAGTACGTGGGGGTAGGTCATCGGACAGCACATTAAAATCTGTACGAAACAAAACAGCGGATCCCGCCTCTCCCGCGAGTCAGTCATCTCATGGGTGCTTCTCGCCGTCCTCCCGTGAGCTCCTCTTCCCTGTGTTCCCCTCTCTCTCTCTCTCCACTTGAATTCCACGGTTCCGAACTCACTCTCTCTCTAGCAAGAAGAGGCGACGGCGCCGCCACCACCTCCGCTGCCCGCCCGCCGTCTCAGCTCTCCGAGAATCTAGGGTATGGCTTACGTGGACCACGCCTTCTCCATCTCCGACGAGGACATCATGATGGACGCCTCGTACGTCGTCAACAACCGGCCGCCGGTCAAGGAGATCGCCCTCGCCGTCTCCCTCCTCGTCTTCGGATCCCTCGCCATCGTCTTCGGCATCGTCATGGCCTGCAACCGCGTCGGCGGCGACAGGGCCCACGGTGATCTCTCCCCCCTCTCTTCGAAACCCTAGCTACCGCCCCTTTCCCCGCTTGATTCCCTTTGGGGTTCCAGATCTCATTTGGTTCGCCCCTCTTGTTCTTCGAGGATAATAGGGATTTTCTTCGCGGTGCTGGGATCGCTGCTGTTTGTACCGGGGTTCTACTACACTCGGATCGGGTACTACGCTTACAAGGGGTATAAAGGGTTCTCCTTCGCCAATATACCGCCGGTCTGAGGGTGTTTGGTAGCTTCAGTGCCCTCTCATCATCTGTGTGTGGCTTCTCCTATGTACATGTCTTTCGATCGAAGCCCCTCGACCTCTCTTTACTTTTTATTTTAAATGTTTATGAATAAATTTTATTGTGTAAATTTAGTTGAGCTTATGAGAATGTGATTCATCTGTAGTTTTATTGGAATTCCTGCTTGGTTTCTTGATTTGGTAGCTCTGAGTTGTTCTTTAATGCATAATTGCTTTATGATAATTTAGCCTACATGGAGCTCCATGTCGTTTCGACTATGTATTGACGCTTTCGGATGTTTTCCATATTTTCCTTCGGACTGAGACGTGCGGGTCTGCTAGTGATAAAACGATTCAACTGACTAGTTGGTCAACTTGATGTTGTTATCCCCAATATAATGTTAAAACGGTAAACAATCTAGGCATAGGATGGATTGGGCAATTTTTCCTTTTAAATTCTAACCAGGATGATTGTTGGAACTTGGAACCTTTGGGAATCAACATCCAACAAGGTTCTAAACCTCAGAAGATTAGATCCGTTAAAGCCAAAATTGAATCACAACTGTTTACACCTAGTTCAACTAGTGAATCGCACTCAACCCCAAATGGTATGCAAAAGAGATGGCTGTGGCTTCAACCTATTTGAGGATTTAGATGTAAGGTTTCTATGGAAGAAAAAGTGTGGAAAGTAAAGTAGTGGACTTGAAAAGTGAAGTACTAGAATATAATGATAATTGAAAGACATGTGCATAAACGAAAATGACACGAAAGTAAATAGCTAGAACCGGGGAAAACAAAGAGCAAAGTGCTAAAATGACCTTCATTGTATTGGAAACGAAAGATACAAATAGGAAATGTTAAGGTACAATGCTAAATAAAATAACTTGTACTTGATAAAAAGATAAATTAGTTTGCCGTTGGCTAGTTGTTGATGGGTTTCACCGTTTTATTTTCTCTCGACTTTCAGCCCTTTTATAGTCTGCTTTAGAGCAATTCTCGAAGGTTTTGGTCACTTGCTACCCTGGTGTAATCGTTCTAACTACCGCTTCACGTGTCCATGTGATGCTCTTAATTTCGGTCGTGTCTAGTCACTTGCCGGTTTTTGATCTAATTTGCCTTGAGGCTCATTTCACTATATATTAAGTACACAATTAAGTCTTCCTTGTGAACGAGTTTTATTAGTCGCCCGACTGACCGAACAAGCACTCCGAAGTCCGAACAAATATTTCCTTAAACTATTGGATTTGACCTTCAAGCTCTTATAGACCATTGAAGTGATTGAATTTTAGCACCAAATATGGTGTAAACGGGGCTATGATATATCGCACTCCTGGTGCTTTGAATGTTGATTCCAAATTAGAGTCATAGTAGTGATTCTAACGAGTAGTCTGAATGATATGACAATTTTAGTAAAAAAATAAGCAGAATCATTCAATAATAAGAATTGTCATTAATTTGCCCTAATACAGCTGCTTTGGCTCAATCAAGCTCCACTATTGCCTACGACGATTACATCAAATCTTGTCGATTTTCCTTAAAGCATGACAGTCGATTCTGTATTTCGGCCAATTCTGTAGTTGTGGCCAATTTTGCAGTTTGGATCATTTTTTGATTGTTTCCTGATGGCCAGTTACCGACATTGCCAATTTTTGCATATCTTGTCTGCTGATCATCATTTGGCCTACTATGTTATTTTTTAGTGTCAGCAACATAAGATCTATTTTGGGGTTATTAATGTTTTTTCCCTAGAAATATTGGAACTTGGAAATGCAAAAACTTACTATGACCCTTGCTTTTGATTATGGCAGTCGATTTAAGTGTTCGATCGCCTCAAATTTTATATTAGTGAGCAAGAGATACAAATATTGTTAGGTATGTATTAAGTGACGTTGAGGGATGATGGGAACCAGGTTACGCGGCTTACGCCTGGGTGAGTTTTCAAAGTCCAGATGAGCCAAACTGATGGCCCAATCATGACGAGGCTTGTTTCTATTTATTATGCAAATTTTAGTTATTTAAAACATATTTTTGTCATATTTTTGGACTTAATTTTTGAATAGGTTAAAACTCATGTTATAAGGATTTTCTAGTTGGTTTAGGAGTCCTATGTCCATACATATGAGGTATACTAGTCCTAAGTGTAGTAGGAGTCCCAAGTCCTTAGTATATTATGAGTCCAAGTCCTAATTGTATTGGAAGTTCAAGTCTTAAGTTAATTAGGAGTCATGTCCTAAGTCAATTAGGAGTTTAGGTCCCAATTGTATTTGGAGTCTAAGTCCTAGACATATTACGAGTAGTAGTTTTTTACTTTGCAATTCTATATAAAGGCCTAGGCCTCCCTATTGTAATCAATTATTTTATGAATAATATTTCTGCATGTTTACCGAATTCTCCTGTGAGAGGAAACCCATTGCAGGTAAGATCGGATTTGGTACAACCCCCCCCCCCCCCCCCCCCCTCTCTCTCTCTCTCTCCCCCTCTCTCTTTCGCGCGCGAATGCGCATGCTCGCTCTCTTGCTCTCTTTCTTTGTGCGTGAGTCGTGTGACCTGCCAACTGAAGCAACCCGTGGCCCTGATCCCGACAACCTTTGGCCTTGGCACCAGCTCTCTCTGTCTCTTTCCTCTCGACTCTCTCTCTCCCGCTCTCGTTCCAAAACCTTCAAACTCCATTAATAAGAAAAATTATGCTTACTGATGTTTTAGAAGTATGCACCTTGTTTCATCCCTAACATTTCTTTCAGTGGTCCGAGCGACATCAAGTTTATATCAGATCTTCGTAACATCTAGATCAATACCCCTACAAAGTTTCATCTACATCTGATTACTAGATCTCTGTCAAACGGCCAAAGACTAGCTTGATGCGAATAAAATATGCACGTTCTTAAATCCCCAATCTTTAACATAGAGCGAGAAACCTTCTCTTTTGGCTGGATCCGTCACTCGTCATGCATGAATGGAGATGCCTTCTGGTTCTCGAACATGCTTTGTAAGGTTGATTTTCTTAGAAAGAAGACTAAATAGTTTTTCCTGACAATGTGTATTGGTCAAATGCAAGGGAAGGTGTGGGGAATATTAGGTGAAGCTGGTTTGGGAGGTATACATCTGGAAATCTAAAAAATGAATTGAACTGCTCTTCAACCTATTCTCTTATCATCAGCATGTTGCACATGTGCAGTTAATGAGCTGAGATACATGAAATGAGGGCATGAAAGAATGTTTAGGTCATTGCAGGTTCCACCTTGATTAATCAACACAGTCGACATCTTTCCCCATGTCTTCTAGAATTACTAGCTTCATGGTTTTGAAGAAATGCTGCTTGAGCAGATATGCTTAGGAAATCTTAGATTTGTTTTAGGGACACGTGACTGCAATTTCATCCTACTGTGGCTTGTTTCCTGATTGACAGAATTTTTTAGTTTCAGTACCACACTAATCTGTAGCTTGTGAGTATCATTCGGCATTATAATGGATTAGTTTTCTTGGATATTATTATGGTGATACAAATCTGTTGGGTGGAGTAAAATGATCAATACATGTTTCCGGGTGAGTGAAAGCTGAATCGGCATCGAAATCTTGTTAGCAAAGTGATTTTCATTCTTTTTTACTTGAGGAATCATCGGTTATATTAAGGTTCTGACCCTACCAATCCTCATTCGCTTGCCTTCCATCAGTAATCTTCTTGCAATGAAAACATAAAACAAAGTGTTCCAAAATTTCTATTCACTGATGGTTTGATGTTCAGAATGATTTTTGTTAATCCATTGCTTGTGTGGACTCCCTGTAGGCAACTCAATGACTGTCATGAGTAGTTTTCTTTTACTGTGAACAAAAAATAGAAATCACGAATTTTAGAGGGTACAGTCATAGGGATGTGACCATGAGACTTCCCATAACAGATGGGTTGGAAATTTGATTCTGCCATCATATTTGGCTAAACCTATTATGTGCAAACAATGTGTCTAAAACTGTCCTCAAAATTGTTATATAATTAGACTAGTATTTGTCGAAGGTTGTTTCCCATTTTCGCTATGGAGGTAAACATTTTGCTATGGTTTATTTCTTCTTTCATTTTGCTTTAAAACTATTTTATTGATAAAAGTGGAAAATTAGTCGTACTCGTACCGGCCATACACATGATATTTTTGTCATATTTTTGGACTTAATTTTTGAATATTTTAAACTCATGTTATAAGGATTTTCTAGTTGGTTTAGGAGTCCTATGTCCATACACATGAGGTATACTAGTCCTAAGTGTAGTAGGAGTCCCAAGTCCTTAGTATATTATGAGTCCAAGTCCTAATTGTACTGGAAATCCAAGTCTTAAGTTAATTAGGAGTCAAATTCCTAAGTCAATTAGGAGTTTAGGTCCCAATTGTATTTGGAGGTCCTAGACATATTACGAGTAGTAATTTTTTACTTTGCTATTCTATATAAAGGCCTAGGCCTCCCTATTGCAATCAATTATTTTATGAATAATATTTCTTCATGTTTACTGAATTCTCCTAGGAGAGGAAATCCATTGCCGGTAAAAAATGATTTGGTACGAGGCCAAGAGCCCCCCACCCCCCCCCTCTCTCTCTCTCTCTCTCTCTCTCTCTCTCTCTATCGCGCGCGCGTGCACATGTGCACGCTCGATCTCTTGCCAACCGAAGCAAACCGTGGCCCTGATCCCGACAACCTATGGCCTTCGCCCCAGTTCTCTCTCTCTTTCCTCTCGACTCTCTCTCCCGCTCTCGTTCCAAAACCTTCAAACTTCATTAATAAGAACAATTATGCTTACTGATTTTTTAGAAGTGTGCACCTTGTTTCATCCATAACATTTCTTCCAGTGGTCCGATCGACATCAAATTTAGATCAGATCTTTGTAACATCTAGATCAATACCCCTACAAAGTTTCATCTCCATTTGATTACTAGATCTCTGTCAAACAGCCAAAGACTAGCTTGATGTGAATAAAATTTGCACGTTCTTAAATCTCCAATCTTTAACATAGAGCGAGAAGCCTTCTCTTTTGGTGGGATCCGTCACTTGTCCTGCATCAATGGAGATGCCTTCTGGTTCTCGAACATGCTTTGTAAGGTTGATTTTCTTAGAAAGAAGACTAAATAGTTTTTCCTGACAATGTGTATTGGTAAAATGCAAGGGAAGGTGTGGGGAATATTAGGTGAAGCTGGTTTGGGAGGTATACATCTGGAAATCTAAAAAATGAATTGAACTGCTCTTCAACGTATTCTCTTATCATCAGCATGTTGCACCTGTGCAGTTAATGAGCTGAGATACATGAAATGAGGGCATGAAAGAATGTTTAGGTCATTGCAGGTTCCACCTTGATTAATCAACACAGTCGCCATCTTTCCCCATGTCTTCTAGAATTACTAGCTTCATGGTTTTGAAGAAATGCTGCTTGAGCAGATATGCTTAGGAAATCTTAGATTTGTTTTAGGGACACGTGACTGCAATTTCATCCTACTATGGCTTGTTTCCTGATTGACAGAATTTTTTAGTTTCAGTACCACACTAATCTGTAGCTTGTGAGTATCATTTGGCACTATAATGGATTAGTTTTCTTGGATATTATTATGGCGATACAAATCTGTTGGGTGGATCAAAATGATCAATACATCTTTCTGGGTGAGTGAAAGCTGAATCGGCATCGAAATCTTGTTAGCAAAGTGATTTTCATTCTTGTTTACTTGAGGAATCATCGGTTATGTTGAGGTTCTGACCCTACCAATCTTCATTCGCTTGCCTTCCATCAGTGATCTTCTTGCCATCAAAACTTAAAACAAAGTGTTCCAAAATTTCTATTCACTGATGGTTTGTTGTTCAGAATGGTTTTTGTTAATCCATTGTTTGTGTGGACTCCATGTAGGCAACTCAATGGCTGTCATGAGTAGTTTTCTTTTACTGTGAACAAAAATTAGAAATCACAAATTTTAAAGGGTACAGTCATAGGGGTGTGAACATGAGACTTCCCGTCACAGATGGGTTAGAAATTTGATTCTGCCAACGTATTTAAGAAATGATGTGATAGTTGTACCAGAGTATTTGTCGTATTTGTCGAAGGTTGTTTCCCATTTTCGCTATGGAGGCATACATTTTGCTATGGTTTATTTCTTCTTTCATTTTGCTTTAAAACTCTTTTATTGATAAGAGTGGAAAATTAGTCGTACCGGCCGGTATGACTCGATCAGGGGCCGGCCGATACCATGAATAAAAGTGCCTACTACTTTTTATCGGTTGATTCGGACTGAACCGGTACAAGGTGCCCCTCTTACTTTGGAGTACTATTACTTACCAGCAACAAGGTAGTAGTTAAAGGCAATCCTTGTACTATAAATAGGGTCTATGGCCACCTTATTTCATCAAGATACAGTCCTTTATTATTGGCTTATTCTCCTGCTGTAATTACCTTGGAGTAAGGAGGATAAAGATCTAGTTCCACGAAAGAAGGTAGATTTTACTTCAAATGTCGAGACTTGATAGGAAGAAGCAATGGACATTGGGCCACGACATGTGCATACGTGTCAACAATTAGAGAAAATATACTTAATTCTGACACAAGTCAAGCACGGTGTTGGACGGTCCGATTCAATATGGGATAACACGATGAGTTTCTTTGTGGGATAATTTGAATGTTGGATGATGGACAATAGGACATAATGGATGACTTATTATTTTAGAATTTTTGATGTAGAGCTTTTACCTTTTGTACACACACACACTAAAATGGAAGCCTCTCTCCTGTGTTGTGACATGTGGATGGCTTTTAAAGAGCTAGAATTCTTCTTCTGTGTGTGAACATGGTTCTCTTTTAAATCCATTTAAAAACCTATCATAGAGATAAATTTTTATTTAATGGTATTTAATGGTCATTTGATGTTAATCTCTCTCTCTCTCTCTCTCTCTCTCTCTCTCTCTCTCTCTCTCTCTCTCTCTCTCTCTCTAATAAGTGAATCACACTCACTTCAGATTTCACATTACTTCGAATAGTTGTGATGTCGTCTTTGCCATATAGCGTGCATCAAGAACATTCGGGTATTGCCCGGGTTTCTTACTAGTATCTATACTAAAATGTAAGCCTCTCTCTCGTGTTGTGATACATGGATGTCTTTTAAAGAGCTAGAATTCTTCTTCCGTGTGTGAATGCGGCTTTCTTTTAAATCCATTTAAAATCCTACCATAAAAGATGATAAATTTTCATTCAATGGCATTTAATGGTCATTTGATGTTAATCTCTCTCTCTAACAAGTGAATCACACTCATTTCAGATTTTACACTTCTTCGAACAATTTCGATGTTGTTTTTGCCAAATGGCGTGCATCAAGCACATTCGGGCATTGCCCGGGTTTCTTACTAGTGAACACATGATAGTGAAGGTACTCAGGCGCATTTGAAGACGGAAATCGCTCACGTTTTCAATTAGATCATTAGATGAAAGCTATATGCAACAAAAATTCATTCATCACCTACGAACTATGGAAGATGATACATCACATGATTTACAGAACCATGTGAAGAAGATGCATCGATGATACTGCAATAAAGAAGACGCGCCACAACCACAGAAATGTAACTCCTATTGCTTCGCACAAGGTCTGACAGAGGAGATGGAATCTCCTTTTCTCTTCCTCTTTCTTTCCTTCTTTTTCTCTTTTTCACTATGGTGGCCGGCCAAATGAGGCTTAAATAACCCCTTTTGGCAGGCCACTATGTGTTCTCCTACTCCATGTAGGTTTCCTCTTGTGTGGATAGAGAAACTCCAACACGCAAGGGATAAACTCCAATACTAAGGGCCTTTCATCTTGGAATCTTTATTCTTTTAGGAGACTAATGGCCAGGCACCTAGGGAGTCTTTTCGGACTCTCTAGGTTGGCCACAAGGTCCTCTGCTTTTGGGATCGGGTCCAATGAGATCTGGATAATTTTTAGTAACTTTTGAGATCCATGTCAACTACTCCGAATCTTGATCAAACCAAGATTCCATGATCAATAGAGGAATCGCTACTTTTTAGGAAGTCATCAAAATATGAATTAGAGATCTAGTTAGTATGGATTAGACCATGACTAGCACTCCTACTCATACTGTTCACCGATGGACGGCAATCACAATGTAGCTAGTGTCCTTTAAGTTACAACTTCTCATTTCTTACGATCACTGCACTTATTATGAAATGATAATATTTTATCTGAAAACCATTTGATAAACTATTGAAACTTTTACCAAGGCGCCTTGTTCACTGGAACTTAGCGTAATTGGCAATGAATGTAACGACCGATCCGTATTGTTTTTAGTTAGCCGCGACCGATACCCCTCCGAATTCAATACCTCCCCCGTACTGCCCAAGTTTAATGGTCCCCAATTGGCTTGTGGGCTCTCGAGTTCAACCCGGTGTCGGCCGATTTAAGGGCAAGTTGTAGATGGATCCTGTTTTGATGCAATTCCACCTCATTTTTCGGCCAATCCAGATGGCTTTAATGCTCTTTCCTCAACCTACCCATCAATGAGAATCAAATGCTTAGATATTGCACATGATATTGATTTTTTTTTTTCTTTTAATTTAGTTTTTCCTTTTGAAAAAGCCTTGTACCGGTTTAGTCCAAATCCACCAATAAAAAGCCGAACCGGTCGGTATGAGGAGCAAAAAGCATCATGGATTGCGTAATGCCCTAGTGTAAGTTCATTTATTTGAAACTAGGGGTGTTTGTCATGGGATGATAAAATCCTTGATAGAGCCTTTACTGCTAGACTTTTTTTTTTTTTTTTTGTGTCTCATCTAAGGGAGGGTTAAGGCAGCCCCTTTAACCACCCCCCTATCAGTTATTAATTGGGTTAATAAGTGATTAATCTCGGACATAACAAATCTCAAAGGTGCATAAGTGAAACATTTATGTTAACGTAAGTCCCTGATCTTTATCAGAAATCCGAAATTGCCCAAACCTTCCATCTCCGGCTTCAAGCACGAGTAGCCAAGACGATCTCCAGCGAGAGCAGCAGAGGTGGTGGCGGTGGAGGCAACGGGTGCAATCTTGAGGTGCAGCTGCTTGCTGCTGCCACTCCGACGACAGCAAGCAGCGGAGACCAGAAAGAACGGGGACCAGAGGGGTTCGGTTAGATTAGGATAGAGAATTCCTAGGTATAGGGTCCTTTAACTAGATTGTATCTAACTATAAGGACAGACAAATATGTTTTAGCGCTAGGTCCTTTTATTTGGAAAATGTTCATTTTATCAATACATGTAACTGTACAGTGAAACCACATAGAAGAGTAACAATTCGATAAGAAATCACGTTGTTCTTTAGCAATGCAAAGAGTAGTAATCTGCACATATTACTCTATAGTGAAATCACTATATCAAATTTCTTTTTTGAGAAATCTTGATGTACTTTATTTTGCTACAGTGAAATCACTGCAATAAAGAGTAACAATTTGCAAAGATTGTTTCTCTTTTGAGACAGTGATTTCATTATAGCAAAAATCTCAATTTTTTAAAATCTCATGTTAAAAAAAAAATTGCTACAGTGAAATCATTGTAACAAAAAGGTAACAATGTGTAAAGTGTTATAGCTAAATAGTAACAATTGCATATTATGGTGCTGTGAAGAGTAACATTTGTGATTTTAGTATTAGGTGCAGTTTTATCATTGAAAGTGGAGAAATGCCAATGGAGGGATTTATTGTAAATATATCTTTTTCAGGTGGGATCTGTTGCAAAACCATCTTGTTATCTATCATTTCCACCAAACCGAACTCTTGTCAGAGAAACACTAAGCCCCCCTTCTTTTTATCTCATGGGTGATAGACGATGACATCTCCCAACTACAATCATGAACACAACATCGTTGAGCCAAACATAATTGTCGCCGGACTCGGGTCTGGATTTGGATCCACCAAAATTTAACAAACTAGGTATATGATATATGGAGAGAGAGAGAGAGAGAGAGAGAGAGAGAGAGAGAGAGAGAGAGAGAGAGAGAGAGAGAGAGAGAGAGAGAGAGAGAGAGAGAGAGAGAGATTATGCCTATAAATTAGGGGTAGCAATGGGTCGGGTTCGTGTCGTGTTTAGTTTTGGGTCGTGTCCAAAACCTCTAGACCCGTACCCGATCCGTTTAACTAATCGTGTCTAGACTCTAAATCAGTACCCGACCCGTTTATAAACGGGTAGACCCGATTACCACACGGGTTTATTCAGTTGACCCGATCTGACTCAACCCGACATTACCCAATAGACCCGCTGATACTATATATTATAGTATCGGATTGCAGGCAAGGTTTAAAATCACGGTATCGGTCGCGGTATCGGTCGGCCCCGAACCGGTATGTACCGGCCGGTACGTACCAGTACCGGCCGATACGGACCGATACCGGTTGAGAAAAAAAACTTGAAAAAAAACCCAAAAAACCAAAAAAAAAAAAAATTAACCTGTCGGTACCGGTCCGTACCGGCCGTACCGGTCGGTACCGGCTTGAACCGGCCGATACGGACCGGTATGTACCGGTACCGGCCGATACGGGCCAGGTATCGGGATCAGATGCAGTACCGGTCTCGAACCGGCCAAAACTGGTACGTACCGGCCGGTACGTACCGGTATCGGCCGAGATTTAAAACCCTGATTGCAGGTAGACCCGTCACGACCCGGTGAATTTTAAACGGGTCTTCTCGGGTCTACCGTGTCTAGACCCGACCTGTTTATTAAACGGGTATATCGTGTCGACCCGTTTACGACCCGAACCCGTTTAGCCCTGACCCAGATCCGCTAACTTCGTGTCGGGTGTTGGGTCCGAAACTACCAGCCCTATTTATAAATAGTAGAGAGAGAGAGAGAGAGAGAGAGAGAGAGAGAGTGTTTATGCCTATAAATAGTATTTGAGCTCTATCTGCTTATTAAGATTGTAAATCGTACGTGAACATACACCATGTGTACAACGTGACATAAAGCCGGATACAATGCTGGCGTGGGGGCATCAGCCAACGTTTGGTGCGATGGCCGATCCACTGCACGCTAGCGATACCCCGCACTTGAGAACGATTTTGTTCACCTTCCTTAACGAACGAGTGATGAACACCACCGTCCCTCGTTGACGCATTTCACGAAGGTGTGGCAATCATTGACCAGATCCGAATCAGATGCGGATTTAGCAGGTTTGGGTTTGGTCAAAACTGGTTCAGGTCTTAAACGGATTAGCCCAACTGACTTGTTTAATTAATGGATCGGATTTGGATTTATACTTATAACCCGACTTGACCCGTTTACTAAATGGGTCGTGTCAACCCGTCAACAACCCGACTTGATCCAAACCGACCAAACTCGATTAAACTTGGCCCAACTCGATCTGACTTGACCTAACCCAATTACATGGATTCTATTGACCCAACCTGACCAACCCGATCGATTTACATGGGTTCTTTTGATCCAACACGTCCGATCCGTTTATTAAACGGGTTAAACAGGTTGAGTCGGGCCTACCTGTTTATTAGGTGGGTTGGGGTTGGATTTAAGTTTTTGACCCGTTTATAGAACAGGTTAGGTTTGGATTGGGTGTTTTACCGTTGCACCTATGTATCAACCTAACCCGAACCCGATCCATTGCCACCCCTAATTTTAAGGGAATGTATGTCATTTTGTTTTATTCATCACGATGAAATAACCCAAACTTCCTAAAATGGGCTAATGAGGGCAGTGGTGCTCATCACTCTTTAAGGAGGGTGAACACAACCGATCACCCCGCAATTGCACTATGTCTGTGTTTATGTCCCATTTCATGTTCAAATAGCAGCCGTCGAGTTATTGATTCATTTGATACCAAAGACCATAGGTAGGAAATAAGAGTATCTTTAATGAGCTCTCAGGTTCCTTCCCTATTATTGGGGCTCCTAATGCTCAGTAGACAAAGTATGGAGTGAATTGAAGTGCACTTCAATCGGTTCCTCATAATTTTTTTCTATTTCTTGAAAAAATTAAATGCTTCGAACAAGCCAACACAGCAAGTGGCAAGAGACTATTTGAGAATTTAATAAGGAAAGTGACTTTTGATATTTTTTATTTTATTTAAATCAGCGGGGGCCCAACATAAAGATTTTCCTACTACTCTCGCCAGTACTAGCGAGAGTGGTAGAGATGAACAGAATTTAGAAGTTCGGCTCTTCGCCGGATGGCAGCCCTCTGCCGCAAACAGAGCACAATCAGCTCGCGTGCGATTCAGCTGCTGGGCACAAGCAGATGGAGACGCCATGCCAATTATGGTTGCGACTTGGGCAGGTTGGGTAGGGTTTGAGCTCAACCCATGTTGGAGAACTCTCAATACCCGACCCGACCTTCAACCCGTCCATCTTAACCTGAAATCCTCAAGCTTGGGTTAAACTCGGGTTAGCATAAGTTGATGGGTAGGGCCGGTTTGCACGGGTTAAAATAAGGAAAATTTTATTCATATCCCAAAACCATTTCATCTCTCTTTTCCTCCTTAAAAAGAAAAAAATGATTCCCACCTCATACCCCCTACCAAATTCCTCTCTCCCTCGCTCGCCACCCCACCACTTTCCTTCTTACTTATTCCCCATCATTGCCGAAGCCGCCACCGGAGCTCGTTGCCCACCATTGAAGCCACCTCCTCCCTTCTCCATCTTCCCCACCACCACCACTTCCCCTCCTCTTCCTTCCCCATCACCGTCGAAGCTCGTTGAGCCTGCCATCGAAGCCACCTCCTCCCTCCATCCTCTCCACTGCCACCAAAGTCCTAACCCACCCTAGAGCCTCCAGAGCTCTAGGGTGGGTTAGGACTTCGGTGGCGGTGGAAAAGATGAAGGAGAGAGGAGGTGGCTTCGATGGCTGGCTTGACGAGCCAATAGGATCAATCAAATTCTCAGATTTCACTTTTTTAAAAAAACTGATCTAGGCACATACCCGTTTCTAGAAGAAGGATAAACCGAACCAAACTGAACCAAACCGGACTTAGTGGGTTTGTTATTTTCGGAACCGAACCGAATATTCAAAGATACTCAATCCAAACCGGACCAAATAGACATGTTCGGTTCGGTTTTCCGGGGAACCAATGAACACACCTAAAACCAACACCACAGCCATCCGTGTGACAGCACAGGATTAGCAACCAGTGATTGTTCTTTATTGCTGGATTAGGTTTTTGATGCAGCTAAGGTGGTACCCCTTCACATACAAGGGTTCCATGGCCCTAAACAGATCCACATCAAAGGGCAAACACAGAAAATCTGATTTTAGTATGATTCAACAAAAAAAAAACCTGTATGTATGCTACAATCTTACGAAAAGATTCTGACCAATATGTCACATGCATTGAGACCCTACACTAGCATTTTACTTCAAAAGCAATTGAGACAGAAAATGAGTTCCAATGTCGCGCACAATTCGACAGTTTAAAATTGAGGAAGGGGCTCAGAATCCACCAAATTAGTTGACAGCAGGTAAACCAACAAGACCACAGTGTGCGCATACAGGTCAATCACACTGTCTTCTATTCGGCTGCGTTTCCCTGGGAGCAGTATATTCATTATGTAGGGCATCAGTTGAGCAAACTTCTAGTGTGAATTTTGGAAAACCCTGTTCACATGGACAATATTGCTTTCATGGTGAGCCATTTCTTTACATTTGATGAATGATGTAAAGATTTATCGACAAAATGAAATAAAATAAGTTGGCGGAAAGACGAGGCTAACCATTATCCAAAACCAGGAATGTCTTACAATCAAAATACTCTTGAGAAAAAAAAATGAAATCAAATTAATTAGATGACAAAAAACCATGAGAAAACTATCCAGAGAAGGGTTGAGAACATGACTCCTTTGTTGCAACCACCTTGGTTGACATACATGCAGTGTTTTAAAATTTGGCCGAGTCGACTCGACTGAATTTAGAGTCGAGTCGGCTGAAAACTCGGCAAGGTAACTACTCAAGATAGAGACTCAGGTGAATCGGTCGAGTCAGGCCAAGTTTCTGAGTGGGGTGACTCGACTTGACCCAAGTTGTGTCCGGGCATATTTTAAGTAAGTTTGATGATTAACTTGGTGGATGTTTTTGTGCTTTAGTTACTACCAACATAATTGTTGGATAATTGATTATATCTAATTGGATGATTGATTCCATATGTCATGCCAAATACTAGGTAACAATATAAAGTAATTAGAAACCTCTTTTCCACAGTAATTGAGGAAGGGGCTCAGAATCCACCAAATTAGTTGAAGGGGCTCATCCAGTATCTCCTAGTCTGATGATTTGGCTTGAAATGAAATTGCATTCAAAATCGAGAAATTTCTTAGGACTGGGAAGAAATCGAGAAATTTCATAGGGTGATGAGATTTTGAGTTTGAAATGAAATTGAATTCTAAAATTGCTTTTAGCTTGGTGGAGGATGCTAAAGGGCTTCCACTTTGGATCTGATAAAGGGACAGGCATCACCTTGAACTGTCGATGGATTCTTTAACTGATGCACGAGAGAGGACATAGATTTGTTTGGGTTTTGCCTATCTGGGAAGAAATTGAGAAATTTCTTAGGGTGATGAGATTTTGAGCTTGAAATGAAATTGCTTTTAGCTTCTTGAGAAATAATCTAGAAAGGATCTTCTATCAAGAGGGATAAAGAGCCAAAGTAATTTTGCAAGATATTTATGATATGCCGGGAAAAACTTTAAAAGGTTGAGTTTGCAAGTACTTAAGAAGCTTTGAATTGATTTAGCTTTCCTGATGGATCTCATTAGTATGGTCTTTATACACAAAAAAAAAGTATGCTTTAAGAACTGGAGGTTTTTCATTTGTTTAGATTCAGGAGTTTAAAATAACTAGAAAAAAAATGATAATCAATGCTTATGGTGTGTACCACTGCGAAGGATAACTACTAAAAATGTCAGACTAGTAAGGAACTAACGAGTCACAAAGAACTTCCGAGGCATCATAGTATAACACAAAGGAACAAAGAAAAATAATCCGACATATTTTTAGGAAAAGCAAACTTCTGAAAATTTTATTCACCAATAAATAATAATCAGTAACTCTCCTCACATGTTTATATATAAACTTTCAACAAATCAATGATAATCAATAACTTTCCTAACTTTCACAGTTTTAGAAAACAAGGAGAAAACTTCTTAAATTTTATTCACTAGAACTAGGATCCTACTAACAAAGTTTACTCAAACTAGGAATACATAATTCAACTTGAATTTAGACTCGTAAAAATGAGGGTGTGTTTGGCATTAGTTTTGAAATTTTAGGTTTTGAGAACTAGTTTTGTGTAGAACCAATTTTAATTTATCCAGAATCAGTTCTAGAAGACTAGAATTATCAACATTTGAGCATTTGGCAAATAAACTAATTTTGAGCACAAAATCAGTCTTGTATTTAATTCCTCCATCTAAAATATTTCCTCTTTATAAAATATTCTCTATAACATACTCTCTACACGACATTCTCTTCATATAATATTTTCTCTCTACAATATTTCTTTTTTACAATATTATTTATATGATATTCTCTCTATCTATATCCACTTAAAAATATTTTTTTTCTAACATTTCTCTTTGTACAACATTTTCTCCCCAATATTTTCTCTTTATACAATATTATTTCTGCAATGTTCTATCTAGTATCTACCTACATTCACTCTATAATATTTCTCCATCTACATCATTTTCTCTCTATAATATTTCTCAACAATATTTACTCTCTACAACATTCTCTATATAACATTTATCTATACAGTGTATATTATCTCTGTATAACATTCTCTCTACAATATTCTCTATACATTATTTTCTCTCAATGAAATTTTCTCTTTCTACAACATTAGTTATGTAATATTCTCTTTAGCTACCTAAATTCTCCCTTTAAAATATTTCTCTATAACATTTTATCTCTCTATAACATTTTCTTTCAATATTACTCTTGTGCTATTCAACTCTACTTTTAAGGCTGTGTAAGCCAGCTTTAAACTGTAATGCTATAATGATTTCAACCCTTAATCATTGAATAAACTTCACATTACGTGTCTCTTTTATCTTTCATTAAATACTAAAAAGACATGCTACCTTGAGATAGGAAGTTCTTTAAATTTTATAACACAAAATATTTGAATTATGAGGATAACATCTCAAGAAATTGAGCACCTCTTTTAGAATCATCATATCATGAATGTAACTTCTAAAAGATATCGAGTACCTTTAAAGTTTTCACATCTTGAATGTTCCCTGAGAACTTCTAAACTGGTACTTACATAACAATAATTACTCTTCTAGTTCAAACCTTCAACTTCGGGGTAGCTTTTTTTGTCAATATAATTATTGCCTTGGAAAGGACTACGAGTTGAGTTAGGTTCATCCCGAACATGGATTTTTTGTAGGATTGACATCCTAAGAAGGCGGTTTGGGTTAAGTTATAAAATGTCATAGGATCTAAGATAGGGTGGGATTTAGGTCGAGTTCAAACCTAAAACAAGCCCAACTCAAGACCAATATGAGGTTTTATTTACATTTATATATAACTATACACCTATCTTATATATTTCATCAAATGTAATATATTAACATTACATGAATACTAGTTAAGAGTTTATTCCTCTTTTTCTTTGTGGACCCAAATAATCAACACGATCTCAACCGAAAATGTTGGGTGAAGATTGGGAGATACAAAGATGAAAGATCATATTTAGTTATGGTTGGTCGCGAGTTTCATGTTATTAGCTTCTTGGCTTCGTATATCCTCTACCATAATTCTTCTAGCTAAGAGTTTTTCTCTCTTTTTCTTTGTGGACCCAAATAATCAACACGATCTCAACCGAAACTATTGGGTTAGGATTGGGAGGTACAAAAATGAAAGATCATATTTAGTTATGGTTGGTCGAGAGTTTCATGTTATTAGCTTCTTGGTTTCGTATATCCTCTACCATAATTCTTCTACAGCTGCTCTTCTTTTTTTTTCTTGAGCAACTTTCCATGAAAGAGCCACTAATGCCTGCATCCTAGAATTTTCAGCTCCATGGAATTTGATATCAGTTGTTTACAGATTATATCATTTCCAGGCAAACATCTTAATGAAAGAGAAATGGTCATATAGAGAATCCACCTGAGCACAATCACTGATTTGATTTTTTTTAAAAAAAGATAAATAGATGTCTGGGCATTTGTATAGAGGATGTTGCTATGACAATTATACCGTGTAATTACTTGTTTTTTTAAGCAAAAAATCAAAAATCACAAAAAGTGGTCTTGTAACTCTAACATAAGCATGAAAACCACTGTATTGCAAACTTGTTTCACTCCTTGACGTAGCCACCCAGACATAATAGTACATCATAACCTCAAATTGCTACATAAATCCTTGTTCACTGATCTATCCTTAGCTATATCAAATACATTTGCCAATAGTCCTACACTCCTACCCTCGCCTATGCCGAAATTTTGACCGAAATTGAAAAATTATAGTTCTAGTTCCGAAACCGAAATTCATCGAAATTTCGACCAAAATGGATTGATATTTATAGTTCCAGTTCCGAAAGCCGAAAACGATCGAAATTTTGAATGAAATTTGATAGAAATTATCGACCCTCATTTCGCTTCGATCCTGGCTGAAATAAAAATATTTCAATGAAATTTTGATATTTCGACCGAAAGTTCAAACCATGCCCTCGCCAAACCAACCAGAACCTAAGACAAATACAATGTAGTGCGGCCCAACTCATATTCTAAACAAAACACCCCAAAATGCCAAGGCCCTTAGAAACAACTAGAGATCATCTTAAAAAAAGAGTCAAAGCACAATAAATAACCTCCTCTCCAGCCAAAAAAAAAAAATCTATATACAGCCGAGGTATCAAGATGTTTATAATCTTGTAGAGCTAAAATTTCCCAAATTAAGTTACTTGCTCCCTATAAATCCCTTATCTTGCCACCCCCCTTACTGAAGCAGTTTAATCCATAGTTAGCAAGATTCATTCAAATCTGCCTTTGACGGTCCATATATTTCTTCGAAGAACAATAGTTGGTTCCTTAATATTTACTACTTCAAAAACATTATGTAATGAGTCTACATCCTCATCCAAGTCTTATCCTATCAAACTGTGTCGACTATAGAGCATAACTAAAAATGATCCACAAAAGATTGGCAACAATTTTCCAATCGGTTGCCAATTTGGTATCAACCCTCTCTGGTACCAAAAATCTAATCAAGGCAACTTGGAAAGCTGTGAGGAGTGTGTCTTAATAGGATGGGTTGCTAATTTTTGGTCTAGGCTGCTGCAAATCCCCCTATCATAAAGATAGACTATTAAAATTAATTTTTCTGTTAAACGACGAGTAAGAAGTTCATACCACTCAAACATATGATGCTTTTATGAGTTAATGTTTGCCACAAGTTATTATATTACCCAAAATTGATATTACATGCTCCCTTTCTAGTTTCTTCCTTCTTTAAGCTTCTTCTATCAAACGAATCTTCTAATTGTAATTTTAATTCAAATTCATGCTACTATATTCAATTCTTGCAGTTATTGGTGCCGAAATTCATCTTTCCTATCGTGCATGGATTGTTTGTTCACTATGTTCGGAAACTTCTACCCCCTTCATTTTGTTGTATTATCCCCTATTTTGGACTTAATTTAAACTTATTATATTTCAAATTCTTATTGTAATTACATGTAGAAATTCCAGACTACACGTTAGCTTTCAATTGTAACTAATTTGAGGCACCCTACACATGTAGCCTAGGTTAAGAGAAAATCGGTGTCATGAAAGGGGATAACATGGGCTGGAGAATTCTTCCCACCATTATTCCACGTTTCCCCCCAAGCCCCCTCGAGGGGATGTTCCAAAAAAAAAAAAACCACAAAAAGTAAAGCCGATATCCTCACTCAGGCAATCAATAAGAAATAGTAATATCTTTTCATCTCTAACATAGATTTGACAACACAATAAAGTGATAAGGCATGTAAAAATTAAGTCCGATCTCCTCACTCACGCAATCAAGGAAGCAATCGTGAGGAATTCCAGTAAAAACAAACACACCAATATTTAGTTATAGTTATGATTACCGTGTGTTGACTAACAAATGTTGCACGGTAATCCGAAATCATCTGAGACAAAATAAAAGATTTAAGTTTACACAAAACTTCGAGCTAATCGCATAGATCGCTATGCTTCATCTCGACATGCTTCTCTACCACCACTAATATCAAGAAACTACATATCAATTTGTCTGCCACCTCAAACGACACCCAACGATCGAATCCTTCAATGGCAACAAAGGTAAATAACTTTCAACAGTCTGCTGAATATAAACAGGAGTAAAGAAATTACGACGAGTGGAAGCTCACAATTGAGATTCTAATGCGTCTTCCTGCGCTGGGGATTCTTCTCGGAAGCTAATCTGTACATCCAGTAAACCTGAACCACATACAAAATATCATCAGATCCAGAGAGAGAGAGAGAGAGAGAGAGAGAGAGAGAGAGAGAGAGAGAGAGAGAGAAAGAGAGAGGGGAGTCGTGCGCACTAAAGCGATGACATGGGCGGCCATGAGAATGACCACCAAGAGAGGAGCGGCCTCCAGAATCCACGCCGCCGTCGGCTGTTGCCCCTCCGCCATTGTAGAACTTGGAAAAAGCTTGAAGGGTTTGTGCGCAGAATCCCTTGGCCCGGAAGCCTCAGCCTTCACCAAAGTCTGATAATTGAACAAAGGGTAAATTACACTTTGCCCCCCTGAAGTTTAGCTCAAAAACCCTTAAACCCCCTGTAGTTTATTATGTTCCAAATCGTACCCTAAAGTTTGAAATGTTAGTACCGTATATTGGTAATTTTTATCTGATCAAAACTGACTTGAAAGGGGCAAAATGTAGTTTTTTAACTATAGGGGGGGTTAAGTGTTTTTGGACTAAACTTCAGGGGGCAAAGTATAATTTACCTTAAACAAAAGGACCATCGGATGAACTGTGAATTCTACGTTTGTTAGGGGATGTTTCTGTAAAAATGCGAGAGCTTCCCAACTTCATCCATGTGTGTGCTGGAAGCGAAACCCCGATGGCTACGTGGCACCGGTGGCGCTCTCTGCTCTGTTTCTTCCCTCTGCTCCGCCTCTCTCTTCGGCTCCTCCGAGAATGGGGGTTTCGCGCCTTTTCCCTCCGATCCCCGCAGTTGATAAACCATTGATCGCACCCCCCGCACCCAGTCTTGGCTACTCAGATCGAATCGTGCTTGAGGAATGAGGGCGATGCCATGAGGGGCTCGCTTCAGTTACTCCTCCGTCGCCGCCGCCATCGACTCACCTCTCCCTGTAACTCTCTTCTCTCTCTCTCTCTCTCTCTCTCTCTCTCTCTCTCTCTCTCTCTCTCTCTCTCCTCAATGCATACCCAATTTTACGATGTAGTTCTTGGTGATGGCGGCTGTTACATGGAAATCCTACCGCCGAGGTGCGGCGGGATCAGAAGCTTGCGGAGAGATCTTCACCGACGGTAAACACCTTGTTTGAAATACTCCTCCTTGTTTGGATTTGATGTTGGTCTCTTTTAGGATGTGCTAGAGTTTTTCATTATTTTTTGTGGGCGGTAACAATGAAGTTTTTCGACTGGATTCACGAGCGTGCACGGTGAGAGGCCGTCGGCGGAGTACGCGAAACTGAGAAAGGAGTCGCTGGAGAGCGAGTTCGGGCACATACTCGGGGCCTTCAGCTCGAGTACGCGGTTTGCGTACCTTCGATTCGGCCCATTCTTGGCCCTATACAGAGCAGCGATCATATCGTTCCAGGTGGCTAAGTTGACCGTGTGGCACTTCTTCCTTCAGGACGTGCACCAGCGTGCCGTGAAGGTATATTATCTTCTTGATACTTTGAGATGCAACATGGTTAATGTGATGCATTTTGTTGCTTTTAGTCATGGGATGCTTTCAATTCCTTTCATGCAAGTTTATGCTGATCATAGTAGAGCATCTCCAACCATCTCCTCCATTTTGCCATTGCCAAATGGGAATATTCCAAAATGAAGGCCCTTGATTTTGGTTACCCTCCAACCATGGCCTCTATTTTAGCATCTTCTTATTAAAATATACCTTATTCCATTTTACTTTTAAAAATTAGAATAAAAATTTCCCTTGGGGCAGATCAAATAGATCCCCATATGTTTATTAGTTCACAAAATTATATTATTTATGTAATTAATATAATATTTAATGACTTTAAAATAACTCTAAAAATATTAGATATTAGTCTCTTTTCGAAGGTCTCGATGAGAGCTTTCCAACCGTACCAAATTTGTTAAAAACGGATTAGTGAATTAATAAATACACTTAGTTAAAATATTTATGTACAAATTTTATAAAGGATATATTCGTCATTAGATTTAATACATATAAACCTTGGAGGGCTATTTCGGTATTATCTGAAAGTTTAGCCATATAACAGCCCGTGCATTTTGTTGGGAAATATGTATTTATGAAAGTTTAGCCATATAGCAGCCCCGTGCATTTATGGCAGCCAATATAGCATGCGGTTGGAGGCCTCCGTCCACTATATTTGGCACTATAGCGGACGGTTGGAGACTCTCTTAGGCTCCATTAGTTTCCACTGATATGTGAGCTCCACCCTTTGTTGTTGCCAACTTTACTCGATGTTACACATGAATATGCCAGCGTAGTTTGTTGATTTTCACTTCGTCTATCTTGGGGTAACTCTTTAGCTCCTTCTTGTTACTTAGTGTTGGCATTCTCCATCTTGGAATGAAGAAGGTACTTCTCTAGTGTTTAGAGTGTGTGGTGGTGGGGAGGTTGGATCGAAGTAGGAATAGGGAGAGAGCGATATACACGGTTTGGCGAAGAGATATTGAGGAAGCTCAAGAGCTACTTGATACTTCATGAGATATTGAAAGAGCAACCCTCCCTAATAAGGTCTTCAAGTTGAGGTGAACATCAAGAGATATGGAAGGAGCAACCCTTAATGGGTTTGTCAGTCTTGTTGGAACTTGGGGTGAACCTCGGACCAGGCCTTGGGCCAAGGGTCTAAGCTCGAACCCGACTCAGGTACACATTTTTGGGTTTCGAGCTGGATCGATTTGGGTTCAGGCCAATTTGGAGGTGGTTCAATGAGTTTTTAGTAAAAATAAAACAATGCGCACGTACAAAGCACAATCGTTTTGAACCCTTGACATCCTAATACAAAGGTGACAACTTCTACCAACTACTCTACACAACTTTTGTGATATATATTTATCTTTTCCGATTTTGTATCCTCAGGCGTGATTTTGGGCTAGGCCGAGCTTCAGGCTCAGGGTGGAGACTTGTGCCTGGCCTATGCCGGGATGTTGACCGGGACGGGTCGAGCTCGGATTGTCGTGCTTTTTTCGCACACTTGATCATCACTAAGGCTGTTCCTACGTCATTGGTACGTTTAACACTGTAATTCTGTATAAATATTAACAACATAGCTACGCCGAATTCAATTGTGGCTATCTAATAACATATGTATCCATTCTATCCAGTGTTTTAAAAGGCTCAAGTCGCACATGAGGCGCAAAGGTCTCCTAGAGCCTAGGCACAAGACGCAACTCAAGGCATGCGCTTGATTGAAGTAAGGCGCATGTATATATATATATATATATATATATATATATATATATATATATATATATATATATATATATATTCAAAGCATGTATAACTAACTAAGAAAATGAATCTTAAGACAAAAGATAAATTGGATAGATCGTTGTTGCAACAACACAAATGTTGTAGCCTTGTAGGTTTGAATTATGGCTCTAAATAAGCCATTTAAAATATATTAAATCTTCAAATATGTATAGTTCAAATTCAATAACCAGTTATAAGATATCAAATGTGATATTATAGCAAACAAAAAATAAATAGTGAATGATTGGATATGTGATTTCATCCGTGTGCTTGTGCACATGCTTCTAAAAATGTATGAAATGTGCAAATTGAGAAAGAAAAGAAAACTCATTGAATCTTGTATAGTTGAAATAATATCAAAGTCATCAAATCCAACCCACAATTACTCATATGGTCATACCTAAGAACTATAACAAATAATTTTGAATGTAAATAATATTCAATCAATGTGCCAATATTTAGACTGCTATAATCATGAATCAAATCTACTTAATAACTTAATCATATTGCCAAAAATATCAATTGCAAACACATAATTGCACATGGTTCAACTAGGCGCGTCTTTTTTGTGCCTGAAGCTTAGGCTCGCGCCTTTCTAACAAAGCCTGGCCTTGTGCTTTTTGAGGCGCAGGGGGTGAGCCTGGTTGGTGCGCCTTTAATAACACTGTTTCTATCACGACTCTGTGTTGTCTACACCCGAGTTTATTGTGAAGATGCTATTGAGCACGAGGATGTTCTACTACCGAGTTTACAATGTGCATCCCCTTCATCTATAAACCGAAAGTCAGGACATGGTTCTTGTTCAACCTATTTGTGGGACCCTGGAGATGTTTTCAGGACAACCTGCCATATTTTAGTTGGTTTTCTCACTACAAGGTACTTTGACCATAACGTCACCATGGTGGTGGTACCTATGATGATTAGGACGTTAGAATTGTACTTACCTCTAGGCGAGTTCCTGCACATCGTAAGGATATGAGGATTCACATGCACCTTTAGCATAATTGATTCATCGGCGCAAACCCTAAAGCTTGAAATTTATTTTTTGGTTTAGATTTTATTTTGGTTACTCGGACATATTTGCCTTTTAGTCAATAGTAGGGCATTTTTGTAAAAGTGTGGGACTAGGGGATTACTATTAGGAATTCTAATACTTTATGGATATGGGATGCCCTAGTTTGAGTTTTTTTTATTTTCTTTTTTCTTGTTCTAGTCATATTTTTTTATTCATTTTGTAGGGTGAGTTTAGGAGTCTTTTTTTTTTAAGTACTTGAAAGAGTCTAGTCATATTTTTTTCGTCATTTTGTAGGGTGAGTTTAGGAGTCTTATTTTTTTAAGTAAGTACTTGAAAGAGTCCTAGTTTAGTTGTGTACTAGATCACAGACTTTTCAAGTCAATCAGGACATGGTTTTGGGTTGGTTTGAGAGTCTGGTTGGAGCTATATAATGGAAGTTATGAATTATGATTGAATTGTGAATAAAATTTCATAGGGTTCTTTTTTTGGAGAGGAAGCACGACTCTTTCTTCTCGATCCTTGTTGTGACCTATTGGTCTCTCCCATGATAAAACACCATCGAATGTCTTGGTGAGACGGCTCGAGGGTGTTGTACGACATAGCACCTTCACAAGTTATTTTTTGTTTTACTTAACTTTGTTTTTTTGTTCCTTAGCTTTCTTCTTATTCATAGCCTCCATCATGATACCTCACCTGTTACAAAAAAGCTTAAACATACGGATTTGGGGATCAATAAGTGAAATTAGAAAATCCACCTTTTGAAAACTTTTAATTTTTGCCCCACAAAATCAGGTCATATTGTTGATGCAATCACTAGAAATTTGGATATGTTGTAGATCTTAGCATGTTTTGGAATACGTAGAGTTCCACACTAGTAGATTTGGTAAAAATATTATTTAAGTGTTCCAAAAGGTATATACTTTTTATGACTGTCCGGAGTTTCATTGTAAAATTTCATTATTTAATCAATATTTTCAGCATTTATCTTTTTATTATTATGCATCTACACTACATACATGGATATACATGCTATGTGGAGTTACACACACCTAGATAGTGTATAAAGTGCTCCAAAGTGTGTATCAATACTATTTATGTTTTTTTTCAGAATTTTAAATAAAAAATTCCATCATTTAATCCATCTTTCCACGATTTCTATAAAACTGCATTATTTTTATTCTATCAAACTAGTTCCATGTAATATTTTCATCTTGTAGTGCCAAAATATTGGTCGATTTTGAAATTTCGAACCTTGTATGTGAATACGTGCGCGTGTGCACGCGCACATGTGTCTATGTGTGTGTGTGTGTTTGTGCACGTTCTTGCCTATAGAGCTAGGATCCAAGGACACAAAATGCACCTGAATTCTTACATCGATCCACAACTGTTTGATCAAGGACAATCAGATGGTTGCATATCAATCTTTTCGATGAAATGCACTGGTTCACTCCATCTTTGTAGCCTCTCATTCACGCCCGCGACATAGGCAATCCCGATCACCCACCCATCTTCGGCACACCCCCCCTTCGGAGACCCACCCATCTTTAGTTACCCCCCCTCTCCCGCGGGCTTCGCGCAAGGAAAGGATATGATGTAGAAGTTGATTCACATTTGCACCTTTAGAATATCTAAGCATATAGATTTGGGGATCAATTAGTGAAATTAGAAAATCGACCTTTCGAAAACTTTTGATTTTTGCCCCACACAATCATGTCATCTTGTTGGTGTAATCACTTGAAATTTGGATATGTTGTAGGCCTTAGCATGCTTTGAAATACATGCTACATTGAGTTCCACACTAGTAGATTGTGTAGAAATATTATTTAGGTGTTCCAGAAGGTGTATTTATGTTTTATTATTGTCCAGAGTTTCATTGTAAAATTTCATTATTTAATCAATCTTTCTTTTAATTATTATGCATCTACACAACATACATGCTATGCGGAGTTACACACACACCTAGATATTGTAGAAAGTGCTCCAAAGCACGCATCTATACTTGATTTTTGATTTTTCAGAATTTATTTAAAAAATTCCATCTTTTAATCCATTTTCCCATGATTTCTCTAATACTGCATTATTTTTATACTTTCAAAACAGTTCCCTGCAATTTTTCCATCGTACATTACCAAAATATTTCTACAGCTTGGCGATTGGCACCCTCTGGGCATTTCTCTACGAAATCTTTCTACAGCTTCATCAACAAAGGAGGGGTGGTGTGTCCAGTTGCTGGAGCGTTGTGGAAAACCAAAGCCCCACTGAAGATTCGTATCTTTATGTGGCTGATGGTGAAGAAGAAACTTCTGACGAAGTCCAACTTACTTCGCCGAGGCAATCAGAGGGTTTCAGATGCTGACTGTGTCCTTTGCGGTAATGGCAGGGAGGATGTTAACCACCTGTTCCTGCATTGCCCTTTTGTTCGGAGAATTTGGGAACCTCTGAGGAGTGGGCTGAAGATTAGAGGTGCGCCCGGTTCGGTGTTTTCCTTATGGACAGTCTGGAGGGAGAAGCGCGTCAAGAAACGACTTCGGCATAGCTGGGACTTAGTGGTCATGGCTGTCTGTTGGAGTATTTGGATGGAGCGGAACTCCAGAATATTCAGACAGAAGAGCTCGGATGCAGAGATGGTCAGCAATTCGGCCAAGCAGAGACTGATCCAGTGGAAGGTGGCCCTCCAAGGGAAGGAATTACAGCAATTAGATAATATTATCTGTAATCTCTTTTGATTGGGTTTTGCTCTTCTTTGTAACCGTACGTTGTTTTTAATGCACCGGTAGGGGTCTAGGCCGAACCCCCCCTCATACACTGAGAGGGAATTCTCAAAAAAAAAAAAAAAACATTACCAAAATATTGGTCAATATTGAAATTTCAAACCATGTACGTGCGTGCGCGAGTGCGAGCGCATGTCTATGTGTCTTTGTCTGCGTGCCTATAGGTTTAGGATCCAGGGATAAAAAATGCACCTGAATTTTTACGACAATCCACAACCATCGGATCAGGTAAGATCAGACGATTGCAGATCAATCTGATCGGTGAATTGCACTGGTGTACTCCATCTTTGTGGCCTCTCGTTCGCGCCCACGACACGTGAAACCCCGATCACCCACCCATCTCCAGCGCCCACTGCCCTTCGGAGACCCACGCATCTCAGCTATCCCCTTCACAGGGAAAAGATATGATGTAGAGGTGGATTCACATGTGCACCTTTACCAAAATTGATTCACAGACATAAACCTCAAAGCATGAGTTGTAATTTTATAATTTTTTTTTTCTGTTTATATTTTATTTTGGTTACTCAGACATATTTGCATTTTAATCAATAGTCTACGGCATTCTTGTCAAAGAGTCAGAGTAGGGGATTAATATTAGGAATTCTAATACCTTATGGATAGGTGATGCCCTAGTTTGAGTTGTTTTGGTTTCCTTTTTTCTTGTTTTAGGCCTATTTTTTTGGTTATTTTGATGGGTGAGTTTAGGAGTTTTTTTTGTATTTAAGTACTTGAAAGAGTCATAGTTTAGTTGTGTACTGGGTCACATACTTGTCAAGTCAATTAGGACATGGTTTTGGGTTGATTTGAGATTATGTTTGTACAAATACAAGGGGGGTTATGAATTATGATTGAATTGTGAATATAATTTTAGAGGGTTCTTTTTTTAGGGAGAAAATGCGACTCTTTTTCTCAATCCTTGTTGTGACCCCATGGTCTCTCCCATGATAAAACACCATCGAACGTCTTGGTGTGACATCTCGTTCGTGCTTGCGACACAGGCAACCCAAATCACTCACCCATCTCCGGCACCAACCCCCCTTCGGAGACCCACCCACCTACAGCTACCCCCCATGCTCAGCGAAAGGATATGATGCAGAGGTAGATTCACATGTGCACCTTTAATAGAATTGATTCATAGGCACAAACCTTAAAGCATGAGTTGTAATTTTATAATTATTTTATGGTTTATATTTTATTTTGGTTACTCAGACATGTTTGCATTTTTGTTAATAGTCTAGGGCATTCTTGTAAAAGAGTCGGAGTAGGGGATTAATACTAGGAATTCTAATACTTTATGGATAGGGGATGCACTAGTTTGAGTTGTTTTGGTTTCCTTTTTTCTTGTTCTAGGCCTATTTTTGTGGTCATTTTGTAGGGTGAGTTTAAGAGTCTTTGTTTGTTTGTAATAATGTAAGTACTTGAAAGAGTCCTAGTTTAGTTGTGTACTAGGTCAAAGACTTTTGAAGTTAGTTAGGACATGGTTTTGGGTTGGTTTGAGAGTCATTTTGTACATATATAACGAAAGTTATGAATTATGATTGAATTGTTAACAAAAATTCAAAGGTTTCTTTTCAGAGAGGAAGTGTGATTCTTTCTTATCGATCCTTGTTGTGACCCCTTGGTCTCTTCATGATAAAACACCATCAAATGCCTTGGTGTGATGGCTCGAGGGTGTTGTATGTTGTAGCATCTTCATGAGTTATCTTTTGTTTTACTTAACTTTGGTTTTTTTCGTTCCTTAGCTTTCCTCTAACCCTCTCATAGCCTCCATCATGATGCCTAACCCGTTTGATAAAGCTAAAACATATGGATTTTGGAATCAATCAATGAAATTAAATTATCTACTTTTTGAAAACTTTTAATTTTTGCCCCACAAAATCAGGTCATTGTTGACGTATTCACTTGAAATTTGGATATGTTGTAGGTATTAGCATGCTTTGAAATACATGCTACGTAGAGTTCCACATCCAGTGCTACTGGCCATATCGTT